>JAUZSV010139657.1:0-13516 GCA_034780495.1 Parotocinclus cesarpintoi | reverse complement strand
GCACACACACAGTCATGCACTAATGGCCATTTTAGAGACACGAATTAACCTAACATGCATGTCTTTGGACTGTGAGAGGAAACAGGAATACCCGGAGATAACCCACGCAGACATGGGGAGGATATGCAGACTCCACACAGAAAGGACCCAGGCTGTTCCACCCTGGGATTGAACCTGGGTGCTACCCACTGAGCCACTGTGCTGCCCTAGTAAAATAATCAAATCATTTTAATGGTATATGTATAACAATATTTAACTACAGCCAGATGGCACGTGGGGCAGACACACATTTAGACAGATTAAAAGAAAACATAAATTGCCAAAAGATTGCCAAAATATTACCAAAAAATGTGGTTTACCTCATTGTGTAAAAAACGGTACCATTCTGCATTATACGGAACATCTTGTTCGGCGAGGTCATGTTATGAGCCAGGGATTTCTTTGCATTGCGGAAAAAGGTGTCCGGTGTCCATATCTTGTCCACCATGCGATTGTTTAATCTCAAGATCTCTATGGGGCCCTCGAACGCCAACCTCTCATCCACCCACATTTGACGGAAGAACATATCCATGGTGAACTCCTGTACGATTAAACACACAAGCTGTAGCTTAGATCACTTCTGCCGCTGGAAGTCTTAGCTACAACGTAAATGCAATCTGAGATATGTAACAATAAAAAAGTTAAAAACTTGTATCTTCACAATTAGTTGTGTTCACAATTAGTAAGACATGCTTTGTATCAGACATTCTCTTTTTCTGAGGCTAATTGAGAGACTTTAATTACAATAGTTAGCATGGTTGGCATAAAACAAGTGCAAAAATAAAAGTGGCTACTAAACATATATTAGCAAAACAACTTCATTTGGCCTACATAACACACAGCATGAACTTGATTACCTGTTAAGATATATAAGCTTTCACAGGGTTTACACACCCCATCAACATAATTTTGTTGATTTTCCCTGCGTGGGATGAAACACATATATTATTTTTTTCCCCATAAATTTTAAAACCATGCTGAAAAAGATTTTAAAAAATAAGTATTATCTTTTGCCTTGCGTTGATTTGGGAATATTAAAATCAACCGACTTTCTTGGCCAGACATAGCGCCAATAGAGCACCAGGGAGAGCTGCAGTGATCAATGGTCGCATTAAACCACAACAAGAGTTTTATTGTTACCACTGAGTATTAAGTATACAAATATGCCATTGTTGTGTTGCTCGTCTGACTTTTAAACTGTTCTGGTTTAACTATATGGTTCATGAGCGATTATCAATACTACAGGTCATTGGTCCACAGGGCAATATCATTTGGCATTTAGAATGCTTTTTGTTTGAGGACCATTGCTTTACAGTTTAATAATAATGTGTTCTCTGCATTTTAAAGTTTTTTAGATCTTGTGCACACACACACACACACACACACACACACAGTCTGTGGTCAGGCCTCTGCTCTAGACACTTCTAGGCACCTATTCGCTACTGATCAAACTTCTCCAAAAGTCTCAGTGAATTTTTTAATTTTTAAGTATCCAAGCATTAAAATGTCAGGGAATCAGTTAATGGACATCAATTAAGATTGTAAAATCCAGATTAGAGCAATAAGTAAAAAAATAAAATAATAATAATAATAATAATTATAATAATACATTCCTTACCATTTCAACATCTGACACCGGTCCAAAACTGGTGACAAATATATCTGTTTTGACTTCGGTGACTGACACTACAGGAACAAAAACAAAAAAAGAGTAGTTGTGATAACCCTATACTTTGCTTTTATATATATATATATATATTTTATATATATATCTATTATTTTTTTATTTTTTTTTTAGCTGGCATTGACTTTTGTGTCGATATAACTACTTCTGATGTAGCCTTGTTATTGTCGCTGAAATGGCTACTGTTGCCAATAGCGAGCAGAAAGCAAATAAACATACAAACATTCTTTCCCTTGACCCCGCAGCATATTGAAGTTGAAGACAGTTGAAGCCATTTGAGCAGAGTTCACTCACTTATTAGTCATTATCAAAAAACAGTGAAAAGGCATCCACAAATCGAGACTCAGCAGACTAGAATCTTCTGTTGTCCAGGTTTGGTGAGTATGTGTAAATTGTAGCATTTGTCTCCTAGTTAGGTAGGTGTCCAGTGTGGTGTTCTACTGCTGTAGCCCATCTTCAAACGTGTACTTCTGAATAACTTTGTTGTACTTAAGTTACTGTTGTTCTGCTATCGAACCAGTCTGGCCATTCTCCTCTGACATCTGGCGTTCATCAAGACATTTTCACCCAGAGAACTGATGCTCACTGGATATTTTTTCTTTTTCAGGTCATTCTCTGTAAACTCTACAGATGATTTTCTGTAAAAATTCCAGAACATCCCAGGCCAGTGTAAATGCTAAATACCTGCAAGTCACAGCTCAGTTGTGTTTATGCTCAAGTGTGTTATAAGTGGAATGTGTGGGTGAAACAGCAGAACTTGCCCCCTGATCCTGGCCGCAGCCTGTTGTCGTAACCCTCGAGAAGTTCATCCAGAATCCGGGTGATGTTTTCTGGACTTATCTTCACATGTTGGTTTCCTATTACACTGCCAAAACTAAGAGGACAGAGGTTCAAACTGTTATCTGTACATCAATTTCCAGGCTTAATAAAATTCAAGGTCAAGGGGAGCCAGATCGTAACCGTTTACATAAGGTGCAAAGGCAAGAATCAACCCTAGACCCCTGTCATCGCAGAGCACAAACTGTCTATCTATAGCAAACAGACACAGACACAGGGAAGAACATACAAACTACACAGGCAGAGAACAAAGAATCTTTGGACCTGTGACCGTGCTAACTGCTTGTGGGTCTGTATCCTCATGTTATCCATAAACTCAGCTATTTTAGAAACATTTCAGCAGAATCTCAACCTGGTGTCAGTTCATCACTTGAAGGTAAACTATAGCTGAAAGTCTAAGGTTCTCCCTGTTCATGAAGATGGGCCCCCTTGACAAGACCTTGTGATCTCCCAGGTAAACTCCACCATCATAACCTCTATGCAAGAAAGATGGAGTAACCTTGGAGCAAATCCTTCCTAATCAGTTGAGTTACTCTGCTTATATTGGCAAACTGACCCAGTCATGCAGGTACCTTCCTTATAACATCAGTAGAATTTGACCCTTTCTTTTCAGGGAAGCCACAGATGTGTTTGTTCAGTCTCTTGCTTTATCAAAACTACATTTTACAATGGACTGCTGGCTGGTCCACCACAGACTATACTTGACAGGTTGATAAACTAAGGGCCTGCTTTGTACCTCAAGATACAATTCAAGACACAAGCAACAAGACAATCCTCTGTATTGCCACAGTACAATTTATTAATTAAATCTAATTTGAATTTAATTTCCATTGGCTGTCCAAATGGCTGTGTCTTGTTGTCTTTAAACGACAACTAAACCCTTCATTCAGCACTTTAGTGGCACTTCACTTGCATATTTTAATTTGTGTGTAAAATGGGTCATTTAGGCATACAAAAAAGCCACCGCTTAAAGAAACTTTTAGGAGCAGTCACAGATCTGGACAAGCCCACAAAATTCCCAGATGTAAATACTCCTGAAGTATCTGTGGGACTACCTGGAATACCAAGTAAGATGCCAGGAAAATAAAAAAGGAAATCTGGTTGAACTGTGCAATTTTTTGCTGCAAGTGTGGCTGAACATTGATGTTGCCTACAACCGGAAACTTGTCCAGTCCTTGGCAAATCTATAATATATAACTGCTTGAGTAAAAATAACAGCTGTGATTCGTGGCACACTGCTCACAATGTCTATATATCAAAATTAACACAAAGAGGATTCCACAAGAACTGCTGGACAATGTGATCCTGTCCGTTCTCCATCACTGTCAGTGTATTTTGGCAGTCTTGGGTGACCATACACCCTACTGAATAGTCAATGTACTTCACTCTTGTCCAGTTTAACATGCTTCTGTTCAGCCCCATGAATATATCACTTTCTACACAAATCACGATAATTGAGTCTGCATCTCATTTGCGTAATCAAAGAACTTTCTTTGACTTTTCATTTGCTTTTAAAATATTCAGTTATATGGAAATATCCTTTATTTTTGTAAGCATATATATATTTATGTATATATATATACTATATTTCCAAAACTATTTGCTCACCTGCCTTGACTCACGTATGAGCTTAAGTGACATCCCATTCCTAATCAATAGCGTCCAATATAACGTTGGTCCACCCTTTGCAGCTAGAAAAGCTTCAACGCTTCTGGGAAGGCTGTCCACAAGGTTTAGGAGTGTGTTTATGGGGATTTTTAACCGTTATTCCAGAAGTGCATTTATGAGATACATACTGATGTTGGATGAGAAGGTCTGGCTCTCGGTCTCCACTCTAATTCATCCCAAAGATGTTCTATAGGGTTGAGGTCAGGACTCTGCTTTGTGCTCTGGTACACAGTCATGTTGTAAGAGGAAGGGTTCAGCTCCAAACTGGTCCCACAAAGTTGGGAGCATGGAATTGTCCAAAATGTCTTGGTATTCTGAAGCATTCAGAGTTCCTAGCACTGGAACTAAGGGGCCAAGCCCAGCTCCAGAAAAACAACCCACACTGTAATCCCCCCTCCACCAAACTTGACATTTGGCACAATGCAGTCAGACAAGTACTGTTCTCCTGGCAATCGCCAAACCAAGATTTATCCATCAGATTCCCAGATGGAGAAGTGTGATTCGTCACTCCAGAGAACACGCCTCCACTGCTCTAGAGTCCAGTGGTGGTGTGCATTACACCACTGCATCTGACGCTTTGCATTGCACTTGATGTATGGCTTGGATGCAGCTGCTTTACCATGGAAACCCATTTCATGAAGCTCTCTGCACAATGTTCTTGAGCTAATCTGAAGGCCACATTAAGTTTGGGGTCTGTAGTGATTTGACTCTGCAGAAAGTTTGCGACCATTTGCTTCAGAATCTGCTGGTTACGTGGCCTACCACTTTGTGGCTGAGTTGCTGTCGTTCCCAAACACTTCTTATAATACAGCTGACAGTTGACTGTGAATTTCAGCATGGAACTGACAGGATGCCACATGTGCAATAAACGAAGTCGTGAAATTTCCTCGCTCCTAAATATTCCAGAGTTCCTGAGAGCGACCCATTCTTTCACAAATGTTTGTAAAAACAGTCTGCATTGTTTGTGTGTTTATTAAATGTTTTGAGAAGAAATTGCCCCTAAATCTTTTTTTATTTTATTTTTTCCCCCAGGGTCCTGAAATGGAGGTTCCTATCACCATGCTGGTGGAGGCTTTGTGTGAACTGCGCTGTCCAGAGGCCATTCAGGGTCTGGCAGCCTGGAGCACAGCAAACATGGGCAAGAGTCTGGCCTGGGTTGGATCTGTGGCTCTGCAGGCGGAAGGGAAGTAAGTTATAAGCGGTGTTGAGGGTGTACCTGTTTACCAGCCTACCCTGGTGTGCCCGATTTGTTGTAGTAGGCCCTTTATTCCACATTGAATTAATCTTTATAATGCTGGTTCAGGATATGTTTTAATTGCATTAGACCCCAGAGTTGATGTTGCACGTTGGTGATCGGTAGGTTCGAGAGAGCGGCACTGGAGTATCAGGAGCAGCTGTGTGCCATCACGGGGGTGGACTGCTCCATCAAAGGCTTTGATAGGTCCTTACTGAAGGTCACAAATTCCACCACAGGCAGCAGCTCCAGCCCAAAGCACAGCGTCAGTGGTGAGCAAACACTCAGTGAGTCGTGCTGTATACGTCGTATCGGAATTGGCTCAGGCTGGACGATTTATGGCTGGATAATTTTATTTATTTATTTCTGTCAATAGCGATAATTAATTATTGAGAATTTATAATTACCCATTTTTTAAAAAGACAATTTTATTTAAAACACCATTTACACTCCTATATGTGAAATTTAATTTTAAAGCATCCACTAAATTTGCAATTATGAATATATCTTTTATTTAACTATTATTTAATGAATTCTACTATGAATACAAACGTAGCTATTTTAATTAACATCTAGGTCCCTTTTTGAGTCTCATTCCTCCCATGGTTTCTTCCTTAAAACTTCAAGTGAGTTTTCCTTGCCCCTGTCGCCCCAGGTTGGCTAAAATGTCATATGGTAAAGCTGCTTTGAGACAGTGTGCTGTAGAAATAAATCTGGCTTGACGTTTATAAAAATAAGACTGTGCTAATGATCTCTTGCTCTCTCTCTCTCTCGCTCTCCTTAATTCACTTTAAAATAGGAAATAAATCAGGAAAAATCTTATCAATATAACACGCTATAATTTTCTCACACCACGCTGGGTTTTTTTGTTGTTTGTTTTTTGTTTGATTGTGAAATTGAAATTTAGACCTGTGAAGTGATTGGCTGCTTTTGGGTCATTAAGACCACCTTTCTTTATAAAGGGGCTATGATGGGCTGTTTATAAGCTGGGGCGGGCACAAGTTTAGACTTTGGTTATATAACTGGTGCGTTCATTCCTTTCGGCTTGCATGTAAATTTCTTATCGAAATGTTCTTATTGCTTTTATTAATGTGCAGGCTTGGTGCTTGCTTAATTTAGTATTACTACAACTAAATTATTTCAGTTAACATCTAGGCTACCCAAAGAGGTCAGGACTCTAAGTCTTGGTCCTCCCAAGGTTTTATTCCTTCTATATTCAGGGAGTTTTTACTTTCTGCTGTTGCCCCAGGTTTGCTAAGATAATTTAAGACGATGCATCATAGTAAAAAGAGCTATAGAAATAAATGTGTCTCTGTATTTGAAATTTCCTGAACACACACGTACCTTTGTGCTCTCCTGTTTTAGGAGACTGTAGGAAGACAGTCCTGTTGAAATCTAGCGAGTGTTCCCCTGAGGTGCTGAATTTTCTGGCGAATAAGGCGTGCGAGTGTTACGTGGCTCTGAGCGACTGGGCCTCGGTACAAGAGTGGCAGGCCAGCATGCTGGCGCTTAAAAAGAACAGCAGCAACTCCACCTCGGTTAACCTCAAGACTGACTTCAACTACGTCAAGTGAGTGCTAACAAGAGACGGTTTCTGCTTATTATAACCAAGAAATTATTCAGATCTCAAAAATTGTGTGTCTGTGTGTGGTACATATTAGACTATAAATAGAATATAATGCAGCCTAATAATTAATATACGTATTTAATGACAAAAGATTTACTATAGTATGTGTGTAATGCAGTATAAGGGTACTGTTGCTGTGCGCCCTCTGGTGGACGGATTAAGCAAAAAACGCTAAAAAAAAAAAAAAAAAAAGCTTTATTTATGCAGCATGTATGGACATCGTTCTTATTTATGTTCAGGGCCCTGAGTAGGTTTGAGGATGGGGATTTTGCAGAGTGCCGTGCACAGTTGGAGCTGTTGCCCGGGGATGACTATGGCCTTCTTGGTTCCAGCACCAAGGACAAGCTTGGTACGTAACAATCTAATTTCACCATGCTGCTGTGCTGTGCTCTGTGTATCCTGACGTGGGTGTGATCTTATTCGCAGACCTGAAGAGGCTCCTGCCCACTGTGCTTAGCCCTGATCCGTTAGAGCTGCAAAAAGCCATCGAGGTCCAGTTACTGAGGAGCGCCGTGGGAGCTGTCACGTCCACCAACCATGAGCAGGACCAGAAAGTCCTGCCTTCATCAGAGTAAGCAGATACAGTCTTGTGTGCCACCTTGTGTCAGGATGATCCGGCTGTGAATGTACAATATAACACTGACTCCTTTTTGATCTTTTGATCCTCCACAGCACACTGGTGAAATACTTGAAGCAGACAGGTCGGATCGCTCTGGGGCCACTACGTCTGTCCACGCTCACCTTGTCTGCCACGCTGCCCACCCTGAACACCCTGCAGCTGCAATGTGCCAGCTCCCTGGAGACCTCGCTGTGCAGCCAGCACCCTTCAGAGGTCTGACATGACCATCGTCACCTTATACAACTTTAACAAAAACTGTTACGGACTGCCAGTGTACATTTTTAGTCAGGGCCTGTGTTATAGAGCTAAAAGGCTGCAAATTGATCGTAATAAAGCTCATCTTGACTGGATGGACATTGTTTTTAATGATCATTAAGAGACCAGAATGTTCTTAGATAAACAATAAACTAGAGCTTCCTGTACTACTTTACACTCGTGTCTTTTGTGAAGAAGATGCTGCAAAATCTCCACATTAACACATTTAGAGTTGAAGAAATCCATTATTTCCATGTGTTTCTTGACCTGTTTGTATACCTTACATTTTCCTCCTGCCTTGCCTTTTCTCTTTAGGAGTGCCTGATTCCACTCTATAGTGAAGCTCTGAGCTCCTGTAAGCAGCAGGACGTTCAGCCGTGGCTCCACGCTCTGCGTTACAGCGTGTTTCAGAGGCAGCTCTTCCTAAAGCTTCGAGGTAAGTGAGGAGGGTCTGTGTTGGCCTGTGGAGCGTTTGAGTCACCATGGTTTTTATGAAGGACAAAACGTAACAAGTCATAAAATATTATTGGACAATTAATTAAATGAAAGGCAGTCTGATCTCAAGAAATAATAATAGTAATAAAATGTGTAACTAGCATTTATTTAGTAATTAATATCAGGGCATTTATTTATTTGTCCTGTCATTTGTGTTCATTAATTTTTGTCCTGTTTATTTTTACCTGTATCATTTCATCTATCATATTTATTTATTTAATTTTCCTTTTTTTTGTTGTTGTTGTTGTTATACTATTTTATGTTATACATGTTTTATATATTATTATTTATTTGTAATGTTTGTTCAGTTACTTATAAATCTGTTTATTTATTTGTCATTTATTTCATGTCATGGAGATTGTTTACATAATTAAAAAAAAAAATTTATTCCATGTTGTGGGTATTCATAAATTTTTAGCTTTATTTATTGTATTGATTTGTCACGTTTCGTCTTTTACATTTAACGTTTAAGTTATTTAGGCATTTCTGTGCCAGACATGTTTATTTTTATTCTTTTATTCCCACTATTTTTTTGTTTCTTTATTTATTTTTAGATGTATAAAATAAATTGTTTTAACTGGATTGTCACCTTTTATCCTGCATACTTTTTGGTACAGCAGAGTGTAGGTTGAGCATCTTATCTTAATATTTATGGTAAATGGTTGTTTTAGGCTCTTCTGGTCCTGTTGACTCTCATCTGATCGAGCTGTGTTTGACGGCGGTAAAGTTTGCACGTAAGCAGGGGAACATCGCTCTGGCCACGCGGCTTTTAGCTCAGTGCAGCAATCCGACAGAAGACTCTGAGGTCTCGGACCTGACACAGAGCTTTAAGCTGATGTCCCTAGAGGGAACGACTGCTGAGAAATGGGGTCCAGAGCTGAAAATTGAGAGGGCTAAAGTGCTTTTCACCGCAGGTAAGCGTGCACTCCTGATTATAATCCCATAGTTTATTTTATTATTTTGAACCGGCCCCTTGTTGTTCTCAGGTCAGTCTGCTGCAGCCATGGAGATGCTGAGCTCGTGCGCCTTGTCCTACTGTCGCTCAGGGAAGAGCGACCGGGCCGCCTGCCGTTCTGTACTCACGCTCTGCAAGTGGCTCCTGGCTGACTGGAAGGATCTGACGCCGCAGCTTAAGCAGGCGGTGAAGAGGAACAGCAGCACCCCGCCCACCACTCTCAGCAAAAACATCGCCGCACTGCTGGAGCTGCCTGCGGAGGAGCAGGGCATGCCGCGCATCGCCACGTAAACAACAGGTACTAATGGCCACTAATAATGGCGGTATTAATTTGTATTAAATAATAAATATTTTTTAAAAAGTTTTATCTTTGAAACCTGAAGCGCCCCCTTGTTCATTAAGGAAATCATTTATTTAATTTAATTGTATTATTTTTTTTTAAAAATGTAATTGGTAAAACAAGACCGAATGGCAGGTGTAATTGTGTCCTGGACAGGGCATGAGTTCGTTGCAGGTTTATTTAGGGTTTGCTGGTACTCTCTTTATGTTTAGAAGATAATTTGACCGTTTTCCTCTCTTTTCTAGTGAGTGTGGGTGTTGGGGAAGCCGATTTTGTTCTGGGTCAGCTGTACCAGCTCTCTGCTACCCAGGCCCCTGAAGTTGCAAAAGCTTGGGCTGCTTTGGCAAGTTGGGCGTACAGGTGGGGTCGGAAGGTCGTAGATAATGCGAGGTACGTGGAAGCAGAATTTCCTTCTTAAATCTGTTATGCCAGCCTGTACGGTCATGACCCGCGTTTTGCTCCCTGTAGTCAAGGAGAAGGGGTTCCACTGCTGCTGGGGGAGAAAAAGGAGATAGAGGAATTCTTGCCATCCAGCACCTGTGAGGAGGATAAGGAGTCCATTTTCAGCATCCTGGGCCAAGCCATGTGTCGACCTGCTGGGATTCAGGTGAGATGTTTGGAACGAAGATAAACGGCTCGTGTTGGCTGCCTTCCATTAACGACCGTTCACCCGTCTCCAGGACGACGACATGGCTTTGCAGAATGAAGAGGATGAGGAAGACGACATGGTGGATGTGATCTGGAGGCAGCTGCTGAGTTCGTGCACATGGCTGGCCGAAGTAGAGGACGGGGTGATGACTGGGCTAATCCGGGTGTGGAGACGCGTGGTGGACCGCATCTTCAGCCTCTACCGCGTTTCCTGCAGAGCCTACTTCACCTTCCTCAAGCTCAACGCTGGACAGGTTTGAATATCTCCCTTATTGTTGGTTTTATTAATTATTTTAAGCAACTGTACTTATTTTCTCTACAGTCACAAATGATGTACCGTGCTACCTCAGTTGTCATCATTTGTTCCACAAGCACCAGAAAAACGTTTCCCATAAGGAATTATGTAAACTGAATTAACAGGTTCCAAACCCCCCCACCCTCATAACTTCATTACTGCATAATATAACCTATACAGGAAGGATATTATACAGAAGCACTTGATTTACATCTTTTTAGCACTTGCATTAACCAACAGTTATGCAAGATTATTGATAATTAAGCTTATTTTATAACAAAGTGCCAAAACATCTCATCATTCAGTGAGGCGTGGCCTGAAAGTGAAGAGGAAAAGCAAAACACTTACTCTTTGATGAATTATAGTGTTCTGTAGGATTCCGTTGCTGTTTTCCTTTCGGTTGGCTCTTATTACTAACCTTTTTATGACCCGTGGAAATTTATTTGCACTAAGAATACAGTACTGTATAAAAACAGTGGCTCTGCACTGAGCGAGAGCTTTTGAATCTGAATCGTGACTCTGGTTCCGCTGGTATGAGAACGACGAGAACCGAGAAATGTGATTCGGGGTGAGCTGTTAAGATTTTTCTTCACGGCAGGTCCCAATCGATGAAGACGATCCCAAACTACTCCTGAACGCCGGGAGCAGCAAGCAGAGCAGCGACGATATGATCGTGATGGCCACGCTGCGTCTCCTGCGCCTGCTGGTGAAGCACGCCGGAGAGCTGAGGGAGGGGCTTGAGCTCGGCCTGGCCTCCACTCCGACCGCACCTTGGAGAGGTGAAAGGGCTCGGCTGCCACTGCAGTGCACCCACACTGAAATGTTTACTGACAAGCTTGGCTCTGTGCTCACTGTGCTGTTGTTTCTGAAGGCATCATCCCTCAGCTGTTCTCCAGACTGAACCACCCCGAGGCCTACATCCGGCAGAGCATTTGCAGCCTGCTGTGCCGTGTGGCTCAGGACTCTCCACATCTCATCCTCTATCCGGCCATCGTCGGGTCCATCTCGCTTGGGGGAGAAGCCCAGGCAGCAGGTAGGCCTTCTCGCATCGGCAGTGGGGCTCAAAGATTATGCATGCATATACATTATACAGTTAAGGGCTATGTTTTCATTCACTTTATTTGCTTGGCACAGGAGCCAAGTTGCCTTCGGCTCTGCCCACGTTGCTAGGAAACATGCCCGGCGAGGCTTTATGTGGTGGGGACGGCGAGGTGAACAGCGCGCCCACCTCCCAGGAGAGCGGCAGAGGAGACGAGATGGGTCTCCGTTCCATTGAGGATCAGGCCATGATGCAGGACTGCTATAGCAAGATTGTGGACACGCTCTCTGCCTCAAACCCTACCATGGTGCTGCAGGTACAGATGCTGGTTGGGGAGCTTAGGAGAGTCACGCTGCTGTGGGACGAGCTGTGGCTGGGCGTCCTCCAACAGCAGCACATGCATGTCCTGCGGCGCATCCAGCAGCTCGAAGACGAGGTCAAGCGGGTCCAGAACAACAACACGCTGCGCAAGTAAGAGCTCTGATCCGCCATGGCTCCGATGTGTCTTGTAGGAATGTTTGCTTAAGTCTGATCTCACTTTGGTGACGTTTCAGGGAGGAAAAAGTTGCCATCATGCGGGAGAAGCATTCGGCCCTGATGCGACCCGTCGTCTTTGCTCTGGATCATGTACGCAGCATCACGGCCGCCGCTGCAGAGACTCCTCACGAGACCTGGTTTCAAGAGGCGTATGGAGAAGCAATCGGCAGCGCTATGGAGAGACTGAGGAACCCCCCTAATCCGGCAAATCCTGCCAACAGCTGGGTCCCGTTCAAACAGGTCTGAGCCTTGTAGTGCTTACTAAGTAATGTTGTATTTAAATGCTAAGGTTTAAGGTTTTCTAAATAAGGTTTTTTTTTTATTTTTATATATGGAGGGTTTAGATTGGGGGGGGCTGGTTAACTATTTATTATTCATTTCATATTTAATGTTTGTTTGCTTTTTATTTATTTATATATATTACATACGCTTTTTTTTGTTGTGTAATCTTTCTAATATTATTTTTCCATTTGCTATAGTTTGGCCAATCATTTAAATACTAATTAAAGTTAATCTCTAATCCTTTCTTAAAAAAACAATTGATTTATGCATTTAATTCATTTCTCATTTAATTTATTTAAAAAGACTTTACAATTAACGAAAAAATATTTGTTTAAAAAAAAAATAATAATAATAATAATGCTGATATTCCCAAATAATTTAACATTTTATTTTTGTAATTCTTAAACCTTATTATTAATTTAATCTGTAACTGAGTTGTAAATAATCTGCAGTTTGGAGCCATTTTACAACATTAATTAGTGAAATATTAAAATGAATTTTTGTTTTGTTTAAGCTTGTGATAGTTTGAGCCAACCTGCTGAATCTTGATTCGAACCTTCTTCATTTCTCTTACATCAGATAATGCTGAGTTTGCAGCAGCGGGCGCAGAAGCGAGCCAGCTACCTCCTGCGTCTGGAGGAGATCAGCCCTCGCCTGGCCTCCATGGCCAACACTGAGATCGCCCTTCCGGGAGAGGTATCCGCCACTGATGCAGTCACCATCCAGAACGTGGGAAACACCATCACCATCCTGCCCACAAAAACCAAGCCAAAAAAGCTCTACTTCCTTGGCTCTGATGGTAGAAACTATCCTTACCTGTTCAAAGGTGGGAGTATGTTTTTTTGGTCATTGTTTTTTGGTCAATCACCTGTTTATCTAACCCTATTTTTCTTTCTCTCTCTCTCTCTCTCTCTCTCTCTCTCTCTCTCTCTCTCTCTCTCTCTCTCTCTCTCTCTCTCTCT
>JAUZSV010139555.1:0-13516 GCA_034780495.1 Parotocinclus cesarpintoi | reverse complement strand
GCCTTAATTAATCAAGAATTCCAATTATGCACAATTTTTGTTTTGCGATATCCTTGGGAATCAGACAAACATAGCACTGTTGGCAGGCCATTACTAATATTTTTCCTTCTAAATAAATCGATTCTTATTTCTGAAGTTTCAAAAAAGCGATTTAGACATGAACAGATTTTCATTTACAGACACATTAGGCTGAAGTTTTGCATGAATCTTCGTAGCCAAAGGTTTCGAACAAAGCAGGCTTGTGTATGTCTTCTTGCCTTATACATGTGAGGATACAGTGTGTGCATGCTGCATTATACATGTAGTGTGTGTGTGTGTGTGTGTGTGTGTGTGTGTGTGTGTGTGTGTGTGTGTGGGTAAATAGGGTTGGGGTGACACTCGCATCCCAGCACTGTCTCATTAGGGTTGACCTTGGCATTGCTGAGTAGCATTTGATGGATAGAGAACAGGACCAAACAAGTCCCTGAGGAGCCATGATCTTATCTTTTATTGCTCCATCTCTTCCTCCAGAGTCAACAGACACACGCAGGCCTCTCTCACACCCCATGCATCACACAGGGAAGGAATCTGACACACAGTAATGTGTCTGTGTAAGAAAGAGAGTGTGTTATTATTTGAATAATTCAGCTCCGTTGCACACCTAGATAGAGGGATAAGGCGAGAGTAGATGTATACAGAGCAGAAGGAGGGGCGCTCCAGGCAGTGCTCACTCTACTATCTGCTGTGATAACCTTACCACTGTTCTAGGTACTACCCTCATGGCATATCTCTGCAGACGTTCAGCTGTTCAATCAGCCGGTCACTCTCTATTAGTGCACTTCTCAGTTTCCTTCACACAAGCTTAATACACTTGTCCCTAAACTATTTCTTAATCAACCATAAATAAGGGACACTTGATGAGCTATGAACACCCATTTGCCCAAGGTTTCCAGACAGAATATTGCACAGGTAGATCTGGGCCCAAAGTCTCTCATGCTCACAAAAAAAAACCTTTGTTTTCTTTGTTAGTTTGTTCTAAAAGGATTGTCGAGTACTGAAAACAATATGTACCTAACAAATTGATACACACAAATTGACACATGCAGGTTTAAATGGATACTAAAAGTAACCATCCTCACCTGTGATCTATTTGCTTGTAATTAGTGGGTGTGTATAAAAAGTCAGTGAGTTTATGGGTTCCTGACAGACATCACTTGCCAGTGATGTTGTTGGATTACAAGAGCAAAAGAATTATCAAAGGATCTGCGAGCGAAGATAGTTTATGTAGAAATTTATAAAACAGAAAAAAAGGATAGAAAAAGATATCCAAGGAATTAAGACTGCCAAGAAGTGGAAAATGATGGATTCTGTTGAAACCAAGAAAAAGTCAGCTAGACCAACAAATATTTCAGCAACAGCTGCCAGGAAAATTATTCAGGATGCAAAGAAAAACCTACAAATAACATCAACTCACATACAGGACTCTCTGAAAAGAAGTGATGTAGCTGTTTCAAGATGCACAATAAGGAGACACATGAATGCCCAAGAATTTACAGAAACTGGAGGCATTTTACCGAGAAGAATGAGCAGTTTCACCATCTGAGAAAATTAAGGGCCTCATCCAAAACTACCACAAAAGACTTTAAGCTGTCATTGAGGTTAAAGGAGGCAATACACAGTATTAAGAACTAAGGTATGTAAACTTTTGATGAGGGTAATTTGGGTAGTTTCTGGTGTCGTTCTGATTTTAAAACTGTTCAATAATAATAGATATAATAAATGGCTTCATCCAACCACTAACCATGAATAACAGAACAGTTTTCATATTCTCAAGAAGACAGGCAAAAAAAATACTAATTCTACCAGGGTATGTAAACTTATGAGCACAACTTTACAAATGTTGTTGTCTATGTGTGTGTGTGTATATATATATATATCAACACACTGATAGCCAGTTTTTACCAGTATAAACTTTGGCATCTGAAAACTAGTGATTTGTGTGAGGAAAGTAAGCTATGTGTAGCATTAATGTATTAAATATTAATAAATATATTTGGGTGCATCTAACCGTGTAGCAAGACCAAATGTCATATCTTGGGGTAATCGTGCTGGAGCAGATCTACGTGTGAAGTCTTTGGAAGCGACTGGGCGTGTGATGTCATGGCTGGCATAGTACTGCTGCATCTCCTTGACCGTGACCAGGCCTGACTTCACACCTTCTCGATTCAGAGCCACAAAGTCCCTCTGTACTTTCCTCTGTTGGCCTGGGCTAGCAGAGGATAGTGTGGGAGTGTGCCAGCTGGAGATGGCTGAGAAAAAAAACAGAGAAAGATCAGGGCTAATCACAGCAGAGAATGTTTCCTTACGTTTATTCATCCAATAATACTCAGTTATTCTGGACTTAAACACAGTGGATCTCAGGAACAGAGCTTTGCGCAAAATGGAAAAACACCTTGGACAGGGTGTGGGTCCATGAAATGGCATCACACACTCATGATCACTAACACCTATGGGTATGATAGAGTACCATGTGAATTGGCTACACAGGGGAACACCAAACAAACATGAAGAAAACATACAAAACTGTAGACAGTGGTCCTTTGAGCCAGATTAGAGGAATTCTTACAGTCCAAGGGTTTTTATAAAACGTAACAAAAATAAGGTTTAATGATTAAGAAAAGCATATAAAAACCTTCCAACATTGCATTAGGCCAATTCTAAAGGCTCCATTACTATTACAAAAACAAGAATACACCGTTTAACGAATATCCTATTAACGTATATTCACTTTAATGACCGAGATCTTGTTGTAATTGTAATGAATTATAATTTAATTTAAAAAATTTCATTCTGTATGTTGTGGCCAATCAGCATGGTCACCAAAACAGTCAGTCAATGCTCTGGTTGAACGAGCAGAGGCGGTATTTTAAGAGCAGGCAGTCCATCACATTTTACACAGTTTCACAGTTGTTTTCAGCGGTTTCTCTGTCGCATTTAAGTACCGTTTGCACACAGGTATCTTGTAAAAAATAGCCTTTATATTACACTGCAGTAGCAAAATAAGACTGGTTATGTCTGTTAAAAATCTATTTCAATCAATGACCTGTTTAACACAAAGTAATGCGGCCATTGAACGGTGCATACCTGAATAGTTATAGTCATTTCTGTTTTTACTCCATAAACAGAATCAGTGGCACGTCTGGTCTGATAACTGGTTCAGTTTACATAACAGTGAAAGTGATAGACAGTAATAACTGACAAATGCTCCTGTCCTGAACTTGTTCCCTCAAGGCAGGATTGGTAAGCATGCCAGCGGGGGAAACTGGCAGTGAGTACTCTTATCTGTAACCCTTCTTATCTCAGTTTTGCTGTTGCATTTCTATTTGTTAAGACAAAGATTTGAAAATGAGAAGAAGATTACATATCAGTGCAAGATTATGACAAGAACTCATGACAATAACAAAATGAAAGTACCCAGTCCACTGTCATAGCTAATCCCATGTTAGCTTTTTCACCTACCCTCTGACACTCCTCCATCCTGAAAGGTGGTAACTGCCCCATACACAAAATCGGGTCCTGGACAGGAAAATCCTTTAGATTTGGTCGTTCCAAGTGTAGGCTTTGGGAAGAAAACAGATTAAAAAGCAAATGTATTTTCTGGGACTTGGCAGTTTGGGCTACCATGTTCACAGCCATCGCCTTCTATAGTGTACACGTTAAACTTTGGAGAAAATTATGAAAATTCATAGTAATTACAGAAAATACAGCAATGTACTGATACATCCCAGTGTAGGCGAAACCTATAACGCTTAAGAGGATGGCATGATGGATCTGATACTTTTGTCTGACAGGGTGTGAGATTATAATTGTTAAGTGCTTGGGTGTTAAAGTGAACAGACAAAAGCGAACAAAAGTTCACAAAAGTGAGGGATCCTGGAGTAGCAACTCCAGTTAGAATACCAAAGCAAGGTTCCACTTTGGATTCAATATGCATGCCAATTGTAGTCCACTACCCCAATGCAATGCTCTGTTTTATCTCAAGGGTCATAACTATGCAATGATTGACAACTAAAGAGCAGGAAAAAGCAACAATATGCGGGACTGCGCTCTGCTTGGCTGTGATGGAGATTCTCCTGGGGCTAACGGCCTGCAAAAAAACTACGCACAACCAATGTAGCAACGTTCAAAGTGGAACGTAAGGCCTTGTTTTAAAAGTGTGTTACTACAGATTGGATATCAAACCGCTGCAAGGGTGACAAGGTAGAGTGTAAGAAAGCTCTGCGAAGTCGACGCTACCTTAACGTGGCAGTGAAAGAGCAAAGCTTTGATCCAGCATGTCTTTATAGTAAAACAAAGACAAAGGTAGCGTGCTAATATGTCAGTCACAGCGTTGTGATTCTCTTCATGTTGTCTTGTGTATGAGAGTTTGGAAGATGAACCTCTGTGACATGCTTGCGTGTCAGTTATGGAGCTTGCGCTCAATATGAGTTTAAGCAACTCATTATTCTGAAGACTTGTTCATTCTCGACAGACAGTTTTCAGTTAAACTATGTTAATGTTTTAATGTGGAAAAACGGATTAGAAGCTTTCACTATCGGACCACCACAAACGATCTACCCTGATCCATCTATAGCCATCTATAAACCGATTCAGTCGACCACAAACGACTCTCATAATGTAGTCGGCCTGACCTGTTCAGAAGCTCTAGTTAACATCTCAGCTTTAACTCATCAAATCTTTCTCCTAAAGGGAGTATCTTAAAGGGCCAATCTTTAGACTCTGTGCAACTGTGCTGCTTGGCCATCCCTTTAATCCTCTCAGCAATTTCATTCTTCATATTGTTTTGGGGGGATCGTTTAGAGATGCTTGAAAGAACGCGTTGACTGCTGGCGCAAAACGGCTAATCAGACCTCTACGAACGTTATTGTCCCTTTCAATCCCAATAAAGACCTGAAAGGGAAGGGGACAACAAAAAAGGCCAATCAGGAGGGGGATTATGTTAAGCAAAAGCTCCTTTTATATTCTCATTTACTGGTGATCTGTCCCTTTATTGTGTTTTGATTAACCAGGCATGGACCTGCTGGAAAAGACTGCAGAAGGGAACTGCTCCACAAGTGGAGTCAGTGGGAGCATATTATTCACACAGTCTTAAAGGGACAGAGAATAAGGGCACATAATTATCCCTTAGTGAAGACACCCCTCCTGTCTGTCCAGAGTCTATTCCCTCACCGTGGTTTTAATTTCGACATGCCTTTGTCTCTCTCTTGCTCATGTATGCTTTTAGGATTTGGCTCAGCTGAGCTTAGCTTAGAGCTGACCCTAAGAGTTTATCTGGGCAGTCTATAGTCCCATCACTCCCCCACACGCTCTTTCTTTTATGCAAGCACATTCACGTCCATGCACTCGTCATCTTTACATAGAAGCCCTCTTTCAGATGACATCTGTGACTATCTGAGCAGGCTATTACTGATTCACAGATACATTTAGGCATTCTAGACATATAGCCACAGGAGTCCAGACTGCTATGCCTTCTGGATACAGATCTGGATACTAATATACTGCTCAGAAAAATAAGAGAATATTTAAAAATGAAAGATCCCATAATTAAATATCTTCTCATTTATAGGAGCAGAGTATTTACAGTTGTATCTAATATGTCATATACATGAAATGGTTAGATCAATAATTACTAATGGCTTACTAATGACTCACACTACTAATGAGTTCTTCTTTGCACTTATGTGATTAGTGGAAAATGTTTTAAATGATTTGTACTGCAGGTTGAAAGCAACAAAAATCACAGACTTTTCTTATTCCAAGTCTATTTTACTGCTTACACTAGGCTACTTTGCTGAGGCTAATGTAGCTAACAACAAGATTAAACAGAGTGGCTGTGGTTTACTATTGTGCAAATGGGATCGAACACAAAACTGTTATTAAGTCATCTCACACTGAATTATGTGTATTTTGATATCCTCTTTAATAAACGTTACATGGGTACAACAGTAGTAATATACTGCTCACAAAAATTAGAGGATATTTCAAAATGTAATTGCCCGTAATTAAATATTCCCTAATTTTTGTGAGTAGTGTAGGAGGTCTTTTATTCTGACAAACAAATTGAAGGTGATGTTGTATGTTAGAGGTATTGTGGACAGAAACCAGTCCCACCATGCCCGGGGGACACCAGAGTGCAGTAACTCCCTCCATCATTTAGTTATTTGGAGACAGTGTGCTAAAAACTCATTATCGTAAATTATTATTTACAGGTAATAACTTATTTACATTTATTTATTATTTATAGTTATTTACTAATAACTATTATATTATTTAATTTCAATTTTATTATTTACTTAATTTTACTATTAATACAAATGACCTATTTTAATGTTTAATTTTAAATACATAATGTCTTTTAAAACAAGTCACCATCAGCTTCAAATGTCTAAAAAACATGCACTGGCTGATCAGTTACTTGTAGGGTAAAATGAAAATTACTAACTTTTTTCTCCAGCAGCCTAAGTTGCTCTGATATAAAACCATGCTGTTGAAGGGTCTGGTTTGAATCTAGAGTGGGAATTGCAACATGAAGGTGTTCATGGAACGCTTCAGAGCAACCCTGATAAGGATAAGCAGGGATAAAATGGGCCCCTTTGCTAAACGTTCTATTTCTTCTCAGATAAAATCATTGCTACTGTTTGTCAATAATACAGAGTAGCATTAAATTAACTCAAATTAAATCGAACTATGGGCCCCCCTTTCTTTGTTCGAGTAAAAATGTGAAAGCAAGATATTCAGACAGGAAGATGCTCGTCCCAGGACGCTAGATGAAACATCTCCCTGAGTCAGATCTCTGTGGCTCTCAGAAAGGAGGCCAAAATGCAACCAGGCTCTCCAGCAAGTTGGTTTAATCCATCCAGTTATTGCGACTCAATCTTCTCATTTCGTCTCTGACAGATACACGCCAGGCCTTTTTTTCCTGAGGCCCATGAGGAGAAGAGGAGTCGATGGTGATGATTAGAAGATAATGGTGAGTAATGCGTGCCGATCTGTCTGCACTCATTTCACTCAAAACTCAGCTCTGCGCCATCTGGTGCCTGGCCAGAGCATGGCAGGCTTAAAACTAATCTTCTGCTCTGAGTCATTAAAACTGGAATAAAATGTGTATCTGTGTGTTCTGCGTGTCTGTAGTCTTCTTCATGCAGAGGAAAAGAAAACTTTTCATTGGGAATTGGCCTTGGGAATATAAGGCAAAATAAAGGAAGGATTTATTAGCCCTGGTTTTTGCAAAACACAATGTACAAAGGTAATTACAGAAAAAAATTGTGCATCCATTTAACTTTAACAACCTGTCACTAACGTACACACACCCCTCCTTCTACCTAAGACACACAAAACCAAGCACAACTTGGCTGTGCATTAAGATGCACACTCTCCCTTTATGGCTAATCCTTAAGCTCAAGGCATAATTGATGAGGTACTTCAACATACAAGAGCAGCTAATTGGCATCATGGCTGGGTTCGCATTCACCAATAACACCCACCATATAAATTAGTGTGTACAGTGTCCTTAACTTGCGCTGTTTAAGAATTAAACTCTTGAATACTACCAGAACAATTATGCATTTGACTAACTTGGAAGACTGTGCATTTGCTTGATGCTTCTGCTAAAAATAGAGAGCCAGGCTTAACGTACAATTACATATCGCACAGCCGTGGAAGTTGGTAAATAACCATGATGTATGTTCTTACCTTTCGTTACTTGCTCATTACGTGGATTCATCAAGTACACACTCATTATGTCTCCCAAGCAAAGTGACATATGCTCCTGCTATAACTGAGCTATGATAGACTACACACGAACAATGGTGACTTTACACAGCTCATTTACATGAGGTTATTTATTACGTGATTGGTTTATGGTTATGCATCAGGCCTTGTGCTTATGTATCTGTGTCACTGTGCTTGTAACTACACTGGGCCCAGCTGGATCTCATTAATAATGAGCTTCTGTGATGCTACGTTGTCCTTATGGAAGATAAAATGGCTTGTTAGCATGGCGGAAAAGCCTGTGTGTTAGTCTATAAACCTAAGAACATTCCTAACACGCTGGACACTTACACGCAAGACCATTAATACAAAGTTGTTCACATCCCAAAACATGAATATGGTGTTGGAAACTATATTTTGGAACTGCTGGGATTCAGCATAAGAGCTTCTCACAGCTGGCACCTCAAACCAATCCAAAGGTGTTAGAATTGATTTTACTTTATTGAACTTAAGGGGGACTGGCACTCTGAAACAGGAAATGAACCAAATTATTTTCACATATATTCTCATATATTCTCATAAGGCATGGTGATTTGTAGCTCAGTCAGGGAACCACAATTTGTAATGTCCCCTGATGAACAGTTTGTGTGGTTACAAAAGCTCTATGGAAGACAGTATTGGGAGGTGTCTTTAAAGACAGGTTTCCACTTTACAAACAAACAATAATACCACACTAAACATCACTTTATTGCAAATGTTTATCTGTCAAGCAATGCTTGAATGTCTGATTATTGTCAGCAATGGGTGTGGGTCAAATGGACAAATCTACTAGTCCATATAATGCAGTATTTAAAAGAAATCAGACATAAAGCTTCTATAAGCTACAGTGGCAAGTATTTAGTGCTTTCTCCCCTTACGCTTGAGCAATAGCCTCATCTAGGGGCTTCATCAGAATTCCAAGTTAACCCTTCCGGAATCTTTTTTACACATTTTCAGAAGGAAAAGGCTAAGATATGTTAAAGCTCAGACAGACTGGAATGAAGATCAGTGGAAAAGACTGACAACTCAGAGTTTGAGGTGTTTTTGGTCCAGTCGTGCACAGTATGTTATATGTGGTCATTATGCCATTGCCAAACCGACAAGTCTAAGTGGTCTAAGACCTTTGCAAATCTTCAGTTATTGTGATGATTGGATTTGTCTCCCATATCACTCATTTATATTTTTGTATACCCAGAGCTAGGTAGGTAAAATTATTTAAAGGGTATGTTTTCAAACCCCAGGGCTTCCAGAGACTTATGTGACCTTGTATCAATCCATTGGATTGAATTCTCTCTGAGTTGTAAATGGTGTTTGTCAGCAAATTGTAAATGTTACATTTTGTATTTGACAAGCTTGTATATGAGTCTTTACTGATTTTTATTTATATTATAATTTACTTATATAGTTCACAGACATGAGCACTGAGATTTCTTTACCACAGACTACAGTATGTACTGATCATTAAGCTAATGCTAATGAGTATGAATAGGAGGATGTGAATAGGGCCCAGCCCGCCTGCTGCCCAGCAGGGCCTGCTGAGGACACTAAGAACAACAGAAGCCCCAAATCTGCCCCCCTGATCTCTCATTTACTGGCCATCAGGGAACACGGGCATGAAAATGGGATTTATTGGCCATGCCTCATCAAAAGGGAATTATCAGTGTGTGGGAGGAGAGGAGATTCTGTTCAGCGCTTCCAATTACTTGTTTAGCCCAAGAGGACACAGCCCATTTTATACATCAACATTGCCTGTAAAGTAAAGACAGTGGTGTAGACAGTTAGTCCATACTATGTATAGCTCATTCCAATCCATCTCATGCATGTACACCTGAGGACCATTTGCGCTGATGTACATTACTGTGATTTATGTCTCTGTTTCTGCCATACATCAAAACTGCTCCATCATGCTACCAGTAAACAAGTAGAAACGTGCATGTAAAAGTTAGAATTTTTTTAACAACAAAAGGTCCTTCGCCCTGCAATCGGAGCACCTTGAACAATTGTAGTGTCTTTGTTGCTTACTAGAGGGTTGAGGGTGAATGTACAGCATTACAGCTATAAAGCATGTCACAAAAGACGAGAAAAAGTGTAACATCAGGCAATGCCAAGACGACAAAAGCCTAAATCCTCAAAGATGACTCCACCATTGTTCTGGAGCATGGCCAAAAGCTGTAGCTAAAACGGGTCACAATGGAAGCGAACGAGAAATCCTTGATCTTGTGGGACTACAGCAACACACACACACAGTTCATTATCATAGTCATTTAAATACAGTAATCCTATTTTCTGCATCAGTCAAAAGGGGCATATCAAATAACCCTGGAGAACAGCGAGAACCCAAGGAGGGGTGCAAGCAAGCAAGGATGAGAGTCAGAGGCAGGGGGTGGGAGGGTTTGGCTGAGTGAGGACATTATGTTTAAGTAATGCGGATAACAAAGGGAGAAGTCGAGGATTGAGCTGGCTCATTTTATCCTCCCTTCTGCTCCATTGGAAGAGTTGATGAAGTTGAAATGAAGCAGAATTAGATGAAAGATGTGCTGGGAAAGACAGCCACAGACTGCAGACTGAAGCATCTTGGCACGTGAAAGTTAAAGTGATTATGTTAAAGGAGAAGAATGGATAAGATAAAATAAGTTTAGTTTAATCACTAGATGGTGTTCATTAGTCAATTAAGCTACAGAAGAGGGCACCGTTTGGAGCAAATATTATTAACTAAGTTCTTAGGTAAAAATCGCGCCATCTGGTGGTAGTCCATAGATAAGAAATAGAAATAAAAAACCTGCAGATCTAGATCAAATCAAGGACTCTAAATGAGTCTAGTTTATTTATCACACAGTAATAAATATAAATTGCAGTCCAGCGATGAGAAAAACTTCCAAAAAGTATGTGAATTTATGTAAGTAGTGTAGTAACACTATTCAAAATTGCTCTCTTTAATTTCCAGTAATTTGAAATCGCCATCCCCATGGATACTGAGCTCATGAAATAAATACAAAATGTCAAAGAAAGATTATCATTTAATACAGCTAAAATGTTATTTATTAGGATATTTTTATACTCCCCTGGAAATAATCTTCACCTGCTAACCCTTTAGTTTAAATGTAAATGACTAAGACTCGGTTTGCTGCACTGGGTTGTGTTGGCTGCCCATTCAGTTTTTGCATTTGTGCTGATGTACAATGTTTGCTACATATTGTCATAATGTTATATATTCTGTTAACTATATACTATTAGTAATACATATCAGCTTGCTCTGCTCTGCAATGCACAATTACGTGTGACCATTTATTTGTAGAGAGACGCAATGAAACCCACTGTTCAATTTGTACAGGCTTATGGACATTTTTGAATGAGACACAAGATAAACGTGAGCATGACAGATTTCTGTATAATCGAACACATGGTCATTTAAAAAACATCCTTTGTTTGTAAACTTTTAAAAACCTAGTACATTTAATCACTTTTCCTGGACAGTGTCACAGGGAGTTGAGTGAAAAATGGATGGGGGTTGTCCAGTACCTGTTCCAAAATGTACAGTTAATATGCATTTTTTATTATTTCATACCCACTTCCCATATTCATAGAAGAGCAGGGTATGATCACTTGTTGCAAGTCCGGTGGATCATACATCCTCCCTCCCTCAGGCATAGCCTGCATGACACACCTAAAGACACCACATTTATGTAGTGTTTGGCAAGTGTGTCAGCCCACTGTGCTCCCTGAGCACTTGAAATATTTATTATTAATATTACTCATTGCTTAACTTAGATTAATATTTGGAACCTGCACTATGCCTTTATCAAAAAAAATTTTCAGCCAGCTCCTGTCAAACAAGGGGTTTAAATTAAGAGTTTGACATATTGTGCATTCTAATATGCTTTTCAACTCATCACAAGAGTACAGTGTGGTTATCTGAGATACCATCACCATTCTGTAAGATTGAACCAGTTTGGCTGTTCTCTGTTGACTTCTCACATCAACAAGGCTATTATTACTATCTCTATTCGAACTTTGTTGTACTACTATTAGCAGTGCTGTGTGTAGAAATTCCAGGTGATCAGAAATTATGGAAATACTCAAACTAGCCTGTCATGTCATGGTCAAAATAACTGAGATCGCAATTTTCACCCATTCAGATGGTTGTTGTGATTGTTACCTGCATGTTATTGCAGGTGCACTGCACTGCTGTTAGTGCATAGATGTAGGTATAGATGTGTTTGCAATAAAGTGTTTGATGAGTGTATGTACTTATACTAATGTATTTACATGTGTACTAGATCACAAAGCAGTTTTGTAAGTCACTTACTGGATAAAGTTGTAAATGCTGTAAATTATTAAAATAATTTAGTAAATTATTTCCAGTACATTTCTAGTGTTTTAAATGATCAAATGTATATTTGTTCCCTGCAGAGTTTGTGTGACATTGGTTTTATTTAAAAGAGAGTCAAAACTTTGCCCAAACGTTTGCATAAGACTTTCAAACTTCGAATTTAACTTTTAAACTTTGCTTATGCTGTCAGAAACCCCAGGGGAAAAATGTACTATGACAATTTGACAACAGAACCATGAAGTGACCAAATTACCATCAAAATCTGTAGTAAAACGGCTAATTAATTTATGATCAGTTCATAATTAACCAACTTTACTATGAATTTGGACAATGGAACCATTAAGTGGTCAAATTACCATCAAGAATTTATAGTATAACTGTTACTTTATGGTCAAACTGAAAGTTCACCATGAAACTGTCAAGAAATGTACAGTTTTACTATGAAATCTCACATTACATTTTTTCCTGGGCCATATTTAAGTCTTACCCTTACTATAAGATGATTGTTCCGCATTGAATCTCTGACCATTCCAACATGAGCCGAGTCCATGTCGACAAGTCTACAATGAGATTTACATACAAAATAGTATAAAACATGCAGCAAAAGTAAAAGGACAAAATTTCAACTTGCGTAACGTTAGCATAGCATAGCATAGCATAGCATAGCGTACCTGTGTGGAAAGAGTGAAAGTCCTGCAGCGACGTACAGTAACAATCTATGTTATCTAATTATATAATGGAGGCGAGATTTGGACCTGTTTATTTTGCTTTTCCCAGGTGTAAAAAACAGTTGGCTTATAACAAACTGTAAGATTTATTAGCACACATTAATAGAAGCGATCGACTGGGCCGTCCGCGTCTTTCTGCGTTACCATGGATACGTGACGCCACTGCAGAGTTCACTACGCTTCTTTTTCCGCCGTCGTTTCACTATTATGAATAAAAAATATTCACTAAACTAAGCTAAACAAATCCGATCATTTTTTACAATGTTTCAAACGGTATTATCTAAAAATGAAACGGTTATCCTAAAATTAGATCGAAATATTCATGCAAAAATTGAAGAAAATAAACCAAAATAAACAAATTTGATCAATCGAATTATGCAGATCCTAGTTGGCAAGGCTTATCCCAACACCCAAATCGGATCTACTCAATTGTTTATTTACAATAGAGGTATGATTCATTTAGCATCAACATTACATTATATGAATCAAAATTTCCAAGAGCATCTCAGAACACCAAACCTTGAAGAAGATGGGCTACAGCAGCAGAAACCGTCAAACAATAGAGTCATTCTTATCTTTGGAGCTTTTATCAAATTTGAACTGATTTGAAACAAAAAAGAACGAACGATGGTTGATGATCATTCGAGGCTGTGATTCTCTTTACTGTCGC
>JAUZSV010139448.1:0-13517 GCA_034780495.1 Parotocinclus cesarpintoi | reverse complement strand
AGACAGACACACACAGAGAGACAGACACACACAGAGAGACAGACACACACAGAGAGACAGACACACACAGAGAGACAGACACACACAGAGAGACACACACACACAGAGAGACAGACACACACAGAGAGACAGACACACACACACACAGACAGACAGACAGACAGACAGACACACAGACAGACAGACACACAGACAGACAGACACACAGACAAACACACAGACAGACAGACAGACAGACAGACACACAGACACACAGACAGACACACACAGACAGACAGACGTGAGAGAGCTCAGCAGATGCAAGATGGAACACAACATGATTGCTATTAGGTAAATTAAGAGAGCCTTTTTTCTACTGTGAAGTGCACAAAGCATGACTCCTTCATAACCTCTTCTTTTTTGTTGTTCCTTTTCTCGAACCATACTGTGCGTCTGCCTTCGTTTCAGTAGCTGCTTTCATAGCCGGCGCACGCCTCAGATTATGGGCATGAATAATAAAATAGCGTCTAATTAAAAACTGTAGTTAAATATGCAAAATTCTAATGATAATGAGATTGCGCAATACCTTGGAGTAAAGCATGTTATGAATTAGTCAGAGGAGAGGCGGCTTGACCCGAGAGAAGCGCGTCGTTAGCTCTCGCTTTTTTTATGCGCGTGTGCGCACCTGCATTCTGTCCACGTGTCATTACCTCTAATAACACAATCAGTTTGATGTAGCTTGGAAATCGGGAGCAGGATAAAACTACAGTAATGTGTGATGTAGGAGGCACTCAAGGTCACACTCATCATTTGCTCTCCTTACTCTGTCTGAGTTTATTATGGGAGGCGGCCATCACTCTTCAGCCGCATGTTTTCGATTGAGTACATATAACAAAGCACTGCGTTCATGCTTCATGGATCTCAGTGATAACCTCTAATCATTTACAAAGTCCACCAACCAAGCTTCTTGCTTTAATGCACAAAACGGGCGACGCTGCAGGTCAAAAGGTGCACGCAAGATCCCGTTCATTTGTAACAGGACCGGAAATTCCTCCAACAGCTTAATCGTCTCGTGCGACCTTTAAGCGGCCGTCCTTTGAAATGGGTCGCGGACCAAAATGCATGTCCCCCATAGTGACTCTGCATACATTCTGGACGTCAACAGAAAGGAACTGCACCGGCATGTCAGCGGGACAAGCGACCCTCTTTGGCAGTATGGCATCCCAGGGATCGTCCCGTACATCCTCGTGATATTTCCTGACTCAATACTAGACGTACAGCCATTCAAACCATTTTTAGTCTAAATACGACACGGCTCTGGTTGTAACGAGATCTGGTCTGGGCTGGACGCTATAATTCAGCACTGCTTGGTGTGTTTTCAAAGCTCAGCAAGAAGTTTCCAACACGGGCGATTACAGTTATTAAAGGAACAATAGCACGGGGGACTTGGATTGCCCTGAATAGAAACCAGCATAGCCCCACGTCACCTTCGAACGGGCTTTATCCAAGAGTGTGAGTTCCTGACATAGCTGTTCTGTCCAATAGCTCGATTGCATTAACGGAATATTGGACTGGTTACCGAACAGGCAGCCAAGCTTTGACTGGGGAAGTACGGTTAAGGTGGGGTTGGGGTGGGGGGGTGGTAATGAGGGGCTGCTAAGTAGTGATGATTCTGCCTGATCTGCAAGGCCCTCTCCTGGGAGCTTAATAAAACATTTCAGTCATTGTGGAAAGTAATGGCCAACAAGGTAAACTTGTGACTTGACAACAGATGTTGGCAATGCTTAGTGGAAACAAGGTGCTGTAAAATTAATTTGGTCTGAATAATTTACTTCATGCATTACGTGCTTGAGGAAGTAGACTGGCTGGGAATAACAACAATGAGTTAGAATGAGAGCAAGCAGAGCAGAGCGAGAGAGAGAGTGAGAGAGAGCGAGAGAGTGTTTAGCTGAAGCGGATGAGGCCTATGGAGGAAAATGAGCCAACGAGATTGATCAAATATGCTCTGGAAATCAAACAGGAATAACACGAATGCCGACACTGCTTCTGTGATTTATATTTAATTGGTTTTTATTATTTAGCATTGTCACTTCAAAGACTTCAGTGGGAAAACTTACTGGAGATGTTTTCCAAATTAAATCAAATTAATAACCGCAGCACAGGCAAGTGTCAAAGCTTTTATTTTTGCCCCTTTTTTTTTCTCGTTGCAGTTCAAGAGGAGCAAAGTTTGACACTCGGGCGCCGTTTGTTTTCTTATGAGCACAATTCTGTGAAAAATAAAAGCGCAGCCCAGGAATCGGTGTACTTTGTGACAAAGCTTTGGCAACGACATAAGCTCGGTTTCCGCCTCGCCAGATGAGCTTTTGAGAGCCGGGTTTTGGCACGTTAAAAACGCTGGCTCGAGAGAAATGCTCGAAATACGTATGGCTGAAGACTACGTGATGACTTTCACCAAGCGACTGGGCGCTGCATAGACGCAACTGGCCACGTCTGAGGGCAGCGTCTCCTTGCTTGACTGATGAAGTTGCCAAAAAAACCTGTCCACCATCTGCGGGTCCGTGAGTTGTGTGAAAGGCACTACAGCCCTCATCCCTTAACGTAGAGCTTAGGATGGTGGGAGAGTTGAGGGGAGAGTGAAAAGGAGTGATGCTGTATTTATAATTGGGGGGGGGGGGTCCCCTGGTGAGGACAAACCCCACCCAGGGGGCGGCTGACACGCGGTCTAGACTTCATTGCGATCCTGCTACGTCCTATAAATTTTTCTTCAGAGCGCCCACGTGCCTTAGCTGCTAATTCTGGTTTTTAGTTGAGAACCACAGTAGAACTGATGATTCTCCCAGTCCTCCGTGTGACCGACTAGGGGGTTCTACATACAGTTTAGCTTTGTCATTGCCATGCTTGTACCTTAGACTCTTTAAATCAGTGGCTACACCTCAGACCCCCACCTACAGCTGTGAAACAGCCCATTTCCTGGGCATCACCAGAAATAGTCAAATAGTCCTTTTGTGCTACTGTAATGTAAAAATAAAGGGTATTTTCACAATACAACTTAATCCAAATAATGTGAAAATGCATCAAAGATGCTGATTAGCATAAACGGAGCCCTAAACTGTTATATAGTAAGGTTAATATTAAAATTAAAACACTCAGAACAGAACAAGGGACCTTTTGTTTAAGAGAAGCCAAAAATGCGTCAATAGACTGTATTAGAAACAAAACGGAAGATCAGCCAGATGAACCGGAGACGCGTCGAGCGAGTTGAGAGAGTGAATATTGGTAGTGAGAGGGAAACCGAGCAGTACTACATACAATAGGACAGGTACGTACAATTACAAACACCATTTACAGCTTGGTACAAATAAGTAGAGAAGTCTCTAAACACATCAACCAAATCAGAAGAGCTAATGAGCAAGTAAGCACACAGCCAGTAAGGGCCACGCACAAACAGGCAGACAATGTTTTTGGTGGCGCGCTAGACCCGTTTTCGACAGACCCCGAATCCATCCCATTTTAGCGGCGCGTCTGAGTTGAAACTCCCTCCCACGCCCGTTCTCGCACATCTGGCCGGTCACTGTGGAAACGTTTCGGAGAGCGACTTTTCCCCCAGAACGGCCTCCCCCAGCACACTTCCAAGCCAAGCTATCGAAAGGAAGAGAATGGAAAAAGACAGACTATGGCGTGTATATCGAAAAGAAATCAAATGCGCATGACTTGCATGCCCTGTGTCAAATTTATGAAAATCCTTTACATATGGGGCATGTTTCCTATAATACCTGTCTCATGGGCTGTCATTTTAATTCAGCCAAGACGGAACATGTTTCAAAACACGGCGTTCATTGTAATACACAATCCAGATTCAGTTTGTACATAAAATATTAATAAATCGATTGATTTTGAAGGGGTGACGTAGCGCCGCTCGAGTCCTGGGTGCAACGGACTGGGACACCGGATGGCCCTGGGATAGACCCGCTGTGAGCGTGATCAGTTTTATTAATTCGTTCATTTTCATACCTGCTTGGTCCAAACGAGGCCCTGTCCAACCTTGGGCGGGGCACCAAACGCAGCAGAGGCAGCGTCCAATCAAACCCGTGTTCCTGGAAATGAACGAGGCAGTTACCTAAAACGAACAAATTCATTTATTGCCTACAATAGAGCATCCTCTCTAGCGCAACCAGGCTATATTTAGAGCCGAAAAGGAACCCTGCATGACAAATAACACCTGACCTTAGCAAAACACGTCCACCCTCGACTGGCCCTGCATTGTGTTGGGCTCGCACCGTGACACGGCTTGGCAGGGCGTGTGACGTCAGCGCCATTCTCGATGCTGAGCGAGGGTCAGCAAGCTCAGCAGGATCCTGGCACACTTCAAACCCGGGCTACCGTTCAGCCTGGATATCCTTCTGTCCTCCTCTATCACCTCTGCTCAGCCCCCCCCCCCCAAAAAAAAACAATCCCTGAACAGCACGTAGCGACGCGAAAAAATAACACTGCGGGCCCGTGATGTAAAGCCATTTCCTCCCTCAGGCCCAAAAGTCACACCTCGTCCAGGCGGGTGGGGTGGGGGCGTCGTGTGCGTTATTGGTTCGTTTCACGGAGGGGGGGGTTATGGGGTTGTTGTGAGATATGGCTGGTGGTGCTAAAGGTTGTGTGCGCATGTTGTTACCCGTATAAAGGATGCCTTTGTTTTGTGTCCTGCTCAAGCAAGTGTGAAGTGTGGAGTACAGGAAGAGGGATCTCTTCGTAACCTGAACACATGATGGATTGGGACGGTCGACGGGACCGCATCCTGGAGTGAACATTGTGGCTTTTTTACTGTATTGCAAACCCAAAAGTATGTGGACCCTCAAACCTCTCAAATCTGGCATTTGCTAAGGTACAGCTTTACCATTTTGAAATCGGACCGCGAGGATTTGCATTAGTGATGCTGGATATAAGCCTGGCTCAGAGTCAGCACTCGGGCCTCTGCATGCGGCCAAGTTCTTATCATCAAACTCTGCAAACCTTCAGACTTCCTCAAAATTGTGTCATGAACTTGAAAAGCATTATTATATGCACGCTCGCATTAATTGAATAAATTGCACCAAAAAAAACCTTTTCGCACTTTAATGGCCCTAATAATCTGGCCCGGGTAGCGACCCCTAGGTACCCGCAGGTGAACGAGAACGAACATGTTAGTATCAACAACGATTTGGTTCAACTGAAGATTTGCCATTAGCGCGAGCAAAAATCAAAGAGGGTCTAAAAAGAAAAGGTTAAGATCCTTAGCAGTGCGTTCCCCTCTATTCCCCGTGACGTGCCGAGTCTGTTCTAAATCTGCCAAATTTATTGGCCGATGTTTGCGGATTCTTCTTGACATACTCAATAATGCTGCTAAATATCAGACGCTGCCCTGTTCGAATTAGGTCGGGTTCAAAAGGATCGGGGTAGAACGGCTTTCTTTTGAATCTTAAAAAAAAAAGAAGGCGGGGTCTGGGGCTAACTTTGTGCTTTTGATTGTTCCGAGTGGACGGATACACCCACGGTTTTTACTTTCCTGAAACAGATGCCACATGTAACTCTTTTTATACGTTCCATGCGCGTAGATTTATAATCCATTGATAAATAATTTGATTTGTACCCGCTGCGCTGTCCTACAAGGAACCGTCTTGTGATTAAACGAAAAAAACGTCAGTGGTAAACATAAATGTGGTCGTTCGAGTATTTTAAAGAGGATTTATTCAACTTGTTTCAATCTGGCATCGCTTTGAGGCCCGTCGGTAGAGCCCGCGCTGGACGCAGGAGACCAATAGTCATTCGTATCCCAGATCCCTTCGGTAATACGTTTTAGGTTTTCACGCTTACTCTAATTTCAAACACTCGAGAGAGAAAGAACGTAGCTGCACAGTCCCGGTGGAATCATTTCCAGCCCGGTTTTTCCTCTGTTACTCTCCTTTAGTTCAGAGCATGCTGAACTCTGTGTGTGTGTGTGTGTGTGTGTGTGTCGGGCCTGACGCTGTTAAGCCTCTTGGTTACGTCCCTCTGATGCAAGGCGGCTTGTTTGGGTGTACTTAGCAGCTTGTCACAGCTGTACCCCCTCCAAATGTAACGAGACACCCCTCCATCCATCACAACCAGCATTCCTTTTCCTTCTCTTTCTTTTTGGTCCTTTTTGCTGTTCGAGGGCCTCGCTCCAGAAAGTGTCAACAAAAAGTCGCAGGGTCACTGCAGAGGCTAACGGCTCGACACTTCATAGACTTTCGTGCGATCCCTTTCTTCTTTTTTTGGGTCCCTCCTGTCTTTTCTCTCGCCCTCACGTGCAAAACGCATCATGCCGTAAAGTGTTTGAGCACATATGCTTCGCATTTCAGACGCCACTCACTTAATTTTTTTTTTTTTTTTTAAACTCGCCGCCCGAGTTACATCCAGAGCCGTCGGTTGAGGATGTGGCACGCGGTGAAATTCGGTTCAGGGGAACGGCGTGGATTAACCCAGAATGACAGACGGTGAAGCTCGTCGTGCTTGAAAAGGATTTCCTTGATTTCTTCGCAGATTTAAAAAACAGTTTTAACACTAGAAGAAACACTGAACTTTCCCAAAGACCATACAAACGGTCCAAACCCTTTTCCGTAAAGCTGTAAGACTCATAATTCACGTTTGCACTTGATGGCCACATGGGACAACCAGAAAGAACCTTCTCTTCACGTTTCATGACAATCACCACCACGTACTGTGAATCCCCTAAAAACCACATGATACCCTGATTTATTGTACAGTGCCATGGCATCATTAAGCAACGCAGTACTACAATTACTCCAATACTTACGCAGGGTAAAAACGACCCTATACGGGACTATAGTCTTGACTATAAACCAGAAGGTCCAGGGTTTAAATATCATGTCCGCCAAGCTCCCATTGTTGAGCTAGACCTTTTAGCAACAACTGCTTGGACCGTAATTGTCAGTCAGATTTATTTCTATAGCGCTGTTCCCTATGGAGCACTGTGTCTTACCAAATATGTAGGTCCACAGCCCTATGTGGCGAATGAAAAGGCCCTAAAACTCCTAAGTAAGAAAGCTTGGTAGGACCAAGAGTTCCCAAGAAAAGGACCCGGGCATGCAAGCCATGCAAAGTTGCATCCGGGAAGGCATCCGTGTGCCACGCGTGCGTCCAGAGCATTCCGGGATACAACCGTACAAAGGCCGAGTGGGAAATGTAGTAGTAACGCATGGTATCGTTTGTAATAAAGACAAACTGTCACGGCTCGAACAGATTGCCCGAAATAAGGACCATGCACGTTGCAGGTGCTTACGTGGTCGCGCCGTGGGAGGAAAAGAGGAGGCTGCTTGTGGAGGACTGCGCCATGCACCGGCCATGCCGGGCCGTAAATCACGCGCATCGAGGAAGAGATGTCCCATCGGCAGCATGGCTAACGCCGCTGTCTGCCGAGAGCAGAGGTTAACGACTGCACACTGTCACACCATCTCCACACACATCAGCCCATCATTACTCACAAGACATACATTGTAACCTTTATGCCTCAGATTAACCCCGCTGCCTTATGGCGAGAGAGAGCGAGAAAGAGAGAGAGCGAGCGAGAGAGAGAGAGAGAGAGAGCGCGAGAGAGAGAGGGACGCGAGTGAAAGTCCTCTTCACTTGCTAACTCTGAGCTTCTGGTTCTTCTCACAGTGCAGGTTGTAAAAGTCGGGCTTTGATTTCCAATACATGACGAAAGTCACTTTATGCATAAATTACCTTGTTCTGCGAATACTTACCGGAGGCCCGGGTCTGTTTGAAGTCGACGGAGCATATTTATGGTCACGGACAGGGCCGTTTCTTCTTTTAACTGGTTTAGCAGGCTTGTTAACGGCGGAGGTCAAACTCTAGGCGCAGATGGTTTGGAACGGAGGAGGTTATCGTGTAATGAAAACGAACGCAAAAGGAGAAAGGAGGGAGGTGGACAAAATTGAATATGTTCGAAACTTAAACAAGATGCACTAGAGTTTCTGCACTAGATTGTTAAGATTGTTCAACCGCTCTTACTCTCTCGGCAGTCGTCCCTACAGGGACCCGGCTAATTGCGGCGTATCAGAAATAGTCATGTGAGCGCCCAGCTTTGCTCTCCCTGCTGCTCCTACTTCTGCGATTGTTATGCTTTTTGTGACAAAAGTGCAAACCCAGTGTAAAAAAAAAAAAAGTCATATTTTCCACTCTCCTGAGACCCCTAAAGTCAATCCAGCTGTGAAATCCGGCGCATTCTGGGATCTGGGGATTTGAGTGAGTAATATTAGATATATTTGTGCGGTGCGAGAGGAGCCGAGTCGCATTCATGTAACACATGGTTTATCAGATGACGGTATTGTGATAGGATGCAGATCTCAGCTCTTTCCCATTTGATTTCTTTTATTCCAGCCCAACATTCCAGGCGTGGGCCAAAGCTATATTCGCCCTAAGTCTTTTCAGCTGGACAGCGTCAGTGGGCGACCGCTCTGAGAGACTCGTCGCATGTGTTTCGGAGACGCTCGAGCCATAGCTTGGACGCGGCCGCTACAACGCGGCGTATTCGCGAAGATGCACATGCCCGACAGATGCGAGGACGGCGAGGTGCGTGCGCGCGCGCGCGCGCTCCGGACACATCATCGCTCAGAAACACGTTCGCAAACAAACGAGAATGTGTCTGGCTACCATAACGGAGTCAAAACCATGAAATGAGCTTAGTTCTAAACACTGAGTCATTTCAAAAGCATCAGTAACTCTGGCAGACCACAGTGAAGCATTCCAGCGTCGGATACACGAGTAAACAGCAAAGCACTGAAACCCCAGCACCAGGCACACGACCTCTGGGCCTAACGAGGGAATCGAGTCCTTAAAAAAAAAAAAAAAAGGAGTACACGGTTTTTGCGGGTGACGGCACGAGAACTTTCAGGGAGTCCAGAGTGTCAGGCCATTAAAGCAGAGAGCCTGGCATCCTCCGCTTTTATTCGAACCATATGTGTGAAGGAATTCTCTCTTCTGCAAAGGCATTCCAAACAGAGTATCCAAGCGCCCGAGACTTTGGTGTTAGGCTAATTTGAGCCGCATGTTGGCCTGGGTTTCCTGGGCTTTGATCACATAAGGATCGCTTGCTACAAATTGAACTAACCCGAGAGCCATTCCTGACGTATCACGAGTGTGGATTTGTTGAATTAAATGCTTGGGTGAATGCTGTGCGTACGGGAAAAAAGGGGGGAAAGGGGGACGCGAAGAGGAATAACGCGACTTTTTCACCTAGTTCCCGAGGGTGGAAAGGTTTTTAATGCGGTTTGATATCAGCTTCTAACCTTGGTCCGATAGATTAGGAAAGAAAAACAAAAAGATGCTGTATTTTTAAGGATTTAAAGCACCGAGTTGTATTTAGAAGAGAATAATCAATGCTGGATTGTGTTAAGCACCCAGTAACAGCACCACCTGGTGTGCTTTATTTCTGCAACAGTCACACTTTATTACACTTTGTTTCTTTCCCATTGTTATAACTGCTCCGGATTTACAGCCTCCTAACCAAAAGACGACGCTATAAGGTTATTAGTCCTAAACACAATGTAATGGTCGTACAGGTTTGGTAACCAAAGCAAGCGCCACAACAAACACCATAGTAGCCATTTTGAAGAACTGCATGAAGCACCGCATAACTATATATACACTTAACTATATATACACACTGAACATGTACTAAACATCATGATCACACTGTATCACACACGCTTCTCTAGAGTACTCTAACCACTACACCACCACAGCCCCATATACTCTGTCTGCTTATTTAAATTATATTAATAAATATAATACACATGTACACTGCTCACAATAATTAGGATATATTTAATTTTGAAATAACCCCTAATTTTTGTTAGTATACAAGTATATGATCTTACAGTAGCTTACAAGGTGCACTTAATGGGTCTGAACCAATGCCACTTGGCATTATTATATACTGTGCAAAAGTCTTAGGCCACTATTTGATCAAAATCCTATTAGACCGGTGGATAAAAACAATGAAAAAACATAATTGTTGAAATGGTGTTTTCAGAAAGGGAATATGGTGAGAAGGCTAATGTATGCTGATGCTCACAAAGATGGGAATGAAGATCAGTGGAAACGAGAATTGTGGCGTGATGAATCCAAGTTTAAAATATTTGGGTCCAGTGGTCGACAATGGGTTACATACATTAGACCAGCGCCAAAATAAAAATCGACTGGTGGCCTAAGACTTCCGCAGAGTATCGTACATGTATATCGTGTTATTCGAACGTGCGTTTGCTTAAGTGGTGACCTCGGTGAGGTTTGAACCTACGATCTGAGGATACCCACGTAACGGTGCATGTTCTCAACTGATGTACCTCAATTAATCAATCAAAATGTATCTCTAAATGTATTTCTATAGCACTTTTTACAACAGTGCATTGTCTCGAAGCAGCTTCACAGTCTTATATTATCTTAAAAAGGCCAATCCCAAGTTGAGCAAAATTAGGGGCGACAGTGGCAAGGAAAAACTCCCTGAAAGTAGAAGGAAGAAACCTTGGGAGAACCAAGACTCAAAAAGGGACCCGACCTCCACGGGTGGCCTAGATTTTAATTAGGTAAATACTTAAAATTAAGTAAGTAATACACTTTAAATCAATATAAATACTTAAGTTGGTAATAAACTAAGTAGGAGGCACATCGTCTCTTGGTGATTACGTAATGGAGGGAGTTCCTGCACTCTGGTGGAACTGTACCTGCCTTGCCAAATAGAAAAATCAAATCAATAATAATGAACAGGACAGTGGTGTCCTTGCCAAGGATTCCACTTTTTATGTTTTATCTTTTATCAATGTCTTGGATATTACCCTCCTGTGATGTCTAGTATTTGCTTGTATTGAATCAGCCTTCATGTTATTTACTGTTTAACACCTTGCGTGGTGAATGTGTAAATCTTCTGAGTCGCCTGGCATTTCGGAGGTGCGACCAAGAGCATTTTAAAACGCAAAATCAGTACGGACTAAGAAATAAGTGCACAGGATCTGCTCCACCACAACGGACCGTTCCGGACTCGTTTGCTCTATAACGTTTCGCACGCTTGTGTGTAATTAAGCAAATCGTTCCTCTGTATCTGATTATACTACCGTCTTGGACTAATATTTATCGGTTAGCAATTAAAATGTTCCAAAGCGCATGTTTGCTATGCTATCAGGCCAGGATCCACTGTGTAAACCTATTAATCTGACAAGCAATTAAACTGGATGACACGGGTTGCTTTTTTATCGTTATCATCCGTTCAGTAGAAGCAGTGTCGTGTAAATACTCCAACATGCCACGAGGGCACAGACCTGCTGTATCAATATCAATACGGGACTCGCTTCCAATATTCAGGCTACGTTTGTTTGACTTGGCCGAGGCCTAAAAGGGAGGCGGTTATACTGGCCTCGCCTGCTTCGTACGTAAACGCCTCGGAGCGGGCGGGACGTTCTACAGAATATGATTTACTGTGTCGGCAAGCCTTTAAACTAATCTATCGTGTTTACAATCAGCAAACCAACCCACTAAGTCAAGCTTGCTTTAGCAGTTATATTACCTGTATTGATTTTGCATCAGCTTTTGTTTACGTCTCATTCTTGGCTTTGGCGTTCGTTTTAGGATGAGACTGCAGTCGGCGGTAACGCTGAATTATCCCGCCGCCGTCGCTGGTTTGGGAGTGTCTAAACACTGTAAATGTACCGTTTGCTCAATTATTTAGAACGTCCAATTAATATTAAATAGCCATTCATTGTACATCACGTGACATTAGGGCGACTCATTTCTAAGTGTTAAATTAATTATTTATTGTTTTGATACAGAATATAAATTCTGATGAGGTGTCTATTACTACCTCTGCTGTGTACATTAATTACAAATACATTTACATACTCTGTCATTTCTGTATTCCTCCATTTTGTATTTTATTTATAGAAAAAAATTGTAATTTCAGTATTTCTCCATTTTGTATTTTATTGAATAAAGTACATTTAGTTGTAAATTCAGCACTCTTGTATTTTATTTAAAGAAATAATCTGTAATTTCACTATTCCTCTATTTTGTATTTTATTTAATGAAATACATTTATTTGTAAATTCAGTACTCTTTTGTATTTTATTTAAAGAAAGTATCAGTAATTTCAGCATTCCTCTTATTTAATGAAATCATTTTATCTGTAATTCCAGTATTCCTTTATAGTATTTTATTTTAGGAATCTGTAATTTCTTTCTTTTTTTTTTTTACTGTTATTTAAAGTAATCATTTATTTTCTCTTTAGATAGAAAATGTTGTGTATAACGCACAATGGCTTTTTGATTTTTAGAAACGTCCAATACGCTGCTTTCATTACAAATCTTATAAAAAATAGAATAACTCTCAGAATTTAGTATAATTTAGTACTTCTGCCCCTAAACAAACAAGTAGGTAAGGGTGTAAAATCTCATGATCCATGTTATCCAGCACGGTAGATAATTTGGGACAGCAGACTCCATCACATAAACACACTGTAACTGCGGTTTGACAACATGCCTGGCACATGATCTAAGAGCTCGGCCATAGCACCCAATGAAATGTGTATTTTGCATTTTAAGCTTAATTATTGATAAACTTCCTTTTATAGCATATTAATAGGTCCGGTTACATGCATTTATACCACGCTAAAAGCTACACGCTGTTTAATTGTCATTAACCCATTTTTAAATGACAGATCCCTGATATTTTTGTTACACTGCATTACGTCCTGCCATGCACAAACAAATAAACTCAGAAATCATTACTTTTAAAATCCTCGGTGGATTCAAAGTTGCTTTTAATTTAAAAGATTGTGGAATTATGGGTGCGGAGGCTTAACCGGCTTTGTCTTAGCAAACTCTGTTGAACAACAATACTTACAAATCTGTTGTGGTTATGGTGTGCTACATACAATTAAGATCACATGAGAAGCAATCACAAAAAGTATACGGTGCTTTAACACACAGACACACACGCACGCACACAGAAATACCACATTGTTGTACAACAATGACAGGGTTATAAACACTGTACAAATTCAAACTGTCAGCAAAGGCTGCACATTCACAAACACCGCGTCTTTAATCGAATCACAATCGCGGTTGCCCAAACGTCTTCATGAATGCTGCTTTAATTGAAGGATCAACTCCTGCACTGTTGTTTACGGAACATAAAATGTCTCCCCGTGACATGTGGGACATGTTTGTGTTTAAGCCCAAGCATTGTTTTTAGCCAGACAGAACAAGACGATAATTGCTCATGCGAAAAACACAATGGATTTGGGGTTTAAAGCTGGAATAAACAACCGAAGCCGAAACTTGTTTAAAACAATCCGAGAACTGCCAGCTAAGCTTAATTCCTTTTCTTTTTTTAAACACTTATTTGGGGTTTCTAATTCATATTATGAAGGCCGAAATGAAACCCTTATGACTATCAAGCTCAGGATTATGGTTAACTTAAATGAAGAACGTTTACATTTAGCAGACGCCCTTATCCAGAGTGACGTACAACTTACAGTCTTA
>JAUZSV010139341.1:0-13520 GCA_034780495.1 Parotocinclus cesarpintoi | reverse complement strand
TCATTTTACAGCTGTGTCCCTTCGCTGGCTTACTGTAGCTGCCCACTACAGATTTAAAATACTGGGAATACAAAGCTAATCATGAATCAGCATCTTCATACATAAAGGCTCTATTCAAACTCTCATCTGTATCTCATACAAGACACAAGCATGGCCCTACTGTGGGAAGACATGAATCTGCAATGGAATATTCCCTCTACTGACACCCAGGTGTTAAAACAATCTATTTTAGGATGTCCAAATCTTGTCATGTCAAGTCTTTTGCTATGCAGAAAGCAACTAAGCACATATTTGAATTATATTTAAAGAGACATATTTTTATTTGCTTTGTTACCATGTTTGTTGTGCTATGTGGTCTGCTACAAAGAATACAATGCATATCTTTGTAAATCACTGTAAATGTTCAATGCTAAATTTAAATTAGAATAAATTACAGAAGAGCTGCCCCTGACAGCCATAGAAATATGATTTGAGTGATCTGTGATGGATGTGTGTTTGTGGTCAAGCAAAATCCACAACGTATCCAAAAGACAAAATCAATCATGATGTAACCTGACTCTGTGAGTCTATTGAAATGAATCAGCATAGAAACCATGACCTCATTTTGGGAATTGCTCTGAATGTCAGTGTGACCTTGCAGGACATTCATAACATTTAATACAAAATATAGGGTACATTACCACGGCCACATGCACCACCATTCTACCAGAAAGGAAAGTGAAATGTAAACAATGACCTGCACAAGAGAGGATAAATGGCTGAAAAGGAAAAATGACAGCAAGGATTTAGAGGAAACGAATGACAGGGTGAATAAAAGGGAACGCTGCATCCCACAGAGTCGACAGTAGGATTTATGGTCAGGAAGGGGAATGAAAGCGTAATTTACATTGAACTCTGTACCATTGCCCTGCCCTCCCTTTCGTAATTAGAAACGGCTGTCGGGGCTGTCGGGCGCAGGCGCAGCCCTTGGCAATGACACACCATTAGTTTTTATTTCTGTCTCTACTTTCCATTCACTTTTACAGCTCTTGCGCCAGTGCCCGATAATGCCGTGCATTCCAATGCTCGCTCACTGTGTTGTGTTAATACTGCACGCACAAGTACCTCCCAAGATAGAACAAATCATCAAAGGTTAACGTAATAATGTATCAACTGGACCGTGTGTAGTTGAGCCATTTAAAATTGACATGTATTGCAGAAGTACAATTTTATTTCACACTGACAGCCTTTACAATTGTGTTTATTCCTCAATGCTTGTCATTAATCTGTATAAAGTGGAGAGAGGTTTGTGAGCCCTCTGGAATCAGCTTTTCATATTAAATATTCATTATGGCATCTTCTGATCTTTATCCAAGCCTAAACTAATAATGCACAAACAAGTGTACTTTTCATGCCTTTATTGAACACTTTGTCTAATCATTCACAGTCCATATCCATTGCAAACTTCAGACATTCAGTATATATTTTTTGGAAAGCCGCAGTTTTCTTTCCTTTTCTTTTCTGAAATTAATATAACATAAATGTTGTTCAGTGTGTTCATAGTGAAAGCATTAATTAATATGTTCTTGGAAATTGATTTTGAAGCAAATTGCAAGGTTATGAGTTTCAATCCTGAGGCATCCAAGTTGCCAGTGTAGAGCTTTTAACCATAACTCCGAAGTTGGTTTAGTTGTCAGTTGCTCTGAGGATTTGCCAAATGTTGTAAATGTATTATTATGACTTGGATAAAGATCAAACCACATTTTCTGACAAAAAGCCTAAGTAAGGTTATTTTTAGGGTTTTTAAACTATTTGCTGCACTCAAGAACACCTTGTACTTGTTTTGATTGTGATTTTTTCAGTCCAGAGCCAGAGCGTCCCAAAATCCCTTGGGTACAGGTGAATGTACTGCCTTGAAGGGATCTTAGTCCATCTCAGTACTTTATAACACCTATTTTATACAAGAAACTTTCACTCAACTTAAACTTTTATAAATTTAAGTCAAAATGTAAAAGAAAAAAAGAAAATCCAGACAATGCTAAAGAGTGAAATGGATTTAGTGTAGCCATGTACATTTTATTTTATGCAAAAATATTAAGATATACAATAAAATAAGGTGTGTGTATATATAATAATGTATTATATAGTCAGAGTCAATAGAAACTGCAGTTGATAAATTAAATTAGAAAGTCCACATCCATATGGAATGTACATATTGTGAATAAGTACTGAAGTAGCAAGCATTTTTGTGTCGAGAAAATGCTACAGAATGGTCAATGGAAGTCGTATCATGTGTAAGCTAGAGCTTTGATTCTTAGGTAATTCAGTGTATTTGATAGATTATGGATATGGAAGGAACTAGAGTCCTGTAATGCTGCGTTATGTGTAGAGGATATTGAAATACCGATTTGCTGCATGCTTCAAACAAGCTACCTAGAGAAAATAGTTACATGTCTTTTCTTCCTTCATACAAGACTATGCCTACCATCGCCTTATTATATGCCTGTTTGGTGAAAATTGCACCAGTGTTGGGACCTCATCATATTAACTGTCCCTGTAAGTGGACACACAAATTAGCTAGATACCGTGGGCTGCTTTGGCATTGAACTTTGAGATACTAAACCAATCTGTTCATGTAAAATTTTATTGACTTCAGGTGATGAATACCATAAATTGCTGTACCAAATTTGTCAATATGTTTGCTTTTCTAAAGCTTCATTTTTCTGTCCTATTTTACACTGTTCTAAAGCTGAAAAACCACAGACTATCCAGTTTCATTCTAGATTCATGCATGTGTGCAATTGTTAATGCCGAACAGTCAACTGCTGTTGGTTTATGTAACGGTTTTCTTGTCCAAAGGTTATGAATGAATACACATATTCTAACAATCATTCTCACACCCCAACTTTGTCCATCTGTCTGGCTGAATACAAACACTGCTCACTGCTTGCATCCAAGTCAAATAAAAATTAATTATAGAGCAGATTATTGCCCTCTTTGATTAGCCTTGTGTTATACATGGACAGCTAAAGCAAGTACAAATGAAAAAGTTCTGTGTATCAAACTACCAATCTTTAGTTTGGTATGTATTTGCTGGAGTGATTTGAAATCATTTTATCAACAAAAAAGTACAAATCATTTGATTTCTCACAATAAAGTTAGTTCCAGTGATTCGCTCACTTCGCTCACGCTCACTTCGCTCACGCATCATACAAAAAAATGGAAACAGGTAGCCCATTACCTCATTTTGTTTGTTTGGCTTAGCACAATGATAAGCAGAGCCAACAATTGATTGAGAAAACGCCTTAACATGAAAAGTAAGCAACAAAATTGTTAATGTGATGTAAATGGCTCTAAATATACTCACGGACATCAATGTGGATCTAGTGCAGTGGTTCTCAACCCGATTTTTCTTGAGTATGTGAGGTGTACCTGCATACCACACATTTGTTCTTTATCTATATAACAAATACACATCCAAACCCCACCATCCAGACATTATCTGTTTCATATTCAACCATATTCACATTAGTTTTAATTGAAAGGACTATAGTATGTTCCAAGGGTTTCTGTACTTACGCAAAATATTTAACTTCGCTCAGGTCATTATAACAATCACATTCTGTTTAAAAGAGTAATACACAAACCCTTGTCCATTTCTTTATTTAAAAAATGTGGTCTGGTAAAAAAAATTGGTATGTGTGCTATTTAATGAGATCAACTTAAAAGTGTGGGTTGGAAAATGAAACACAGTTTTAGAAAAACATCTATAGCTGTAACCATCAAAACAAATTTGCCATAATATAAGAAGCACAGTTGCAGTATTTCCTGAAGGTGAGAGCTACAAAATTGTTTTAAAATAAATGAATAAAATTCATTAATAAAAATCATTAATAAAATTAATGAGTTTGTCGATGCACAAGGAGGCAATCTGTGTTCAAACCGAGGCCAGGACCACAGTATTTAGGTAAATATTAAAATGATTCAGTAAGGCTATAAATGATTAATCAGAATGTTCTGTGAAGATGTAAGCATGTGTATTACTAGTTTCGGCAACTGCAACTGGATGAAGGTCAGACCACATTTAATGCAAAAATTGCAGACTGCTACTTCAATTCAACAATTATGAACATAGTACTGATTGTCCATTGTGACAAATTTACTGGTAGGATAGTGGAAATGTATATTAATGAGCAAGAAATGTATAGTGCAATTCCACGTATTAAGAGTTGAACAGCGAGGTTTGGGATTTGGTCACTGTTGCAACCTAGTCAACAAAATAAGGTTGAGAACCACTGCTTAAGTCATACATAGAGGTTGAACATACAGAGACACTATTTACAAACGAACAACCAGTCACAAACGTATTCAAAGTGCTTCAAATTGCACGGACAAATGTCTTCCCCACACCTTCCATAATACAGTACATATGTCAGTTTAATTGCAACAATCCTCCAGTTCCCTTTGAGCATGAATGTTCAGCAGCATTATCACTTTACTCTGCGGCAAGTGTCGCAGTCAAGCAACGTTCAGCAGCCTTTCTGGAAGGACCAGGTTCTTTACATCTCTTAGCCAACCGTCTGCCAATGCTTGGTCAGGTGACGGTGCTTGCTATCATGGACGGAGCAGTAGTGACTGGATTTTTGCTCTTTTTTCTCTTGCCTACACCTTTGCTGCTCTCTTTGGAGTCCCGGCCACGGTTTTTACGATTTGATGTTCCTTCTTTCTTGGCGGTTGTCCCCTTGTCTCCTAAATAAAAGAAACAAATACGTTATTTTATAAAACGTCTGAGACACTGCCTGAGTTGTTATTGCCTTTACCTTCATCCATTGTGGCTGTAGTGCAAGGATGCAAAATTGTTTTCATATTCCATAATAAGCGCTATTCAAAGCTGACAGGGGACACACAGCAGCACTCTGTATGCCGTAACTTTGGGCCAGCCGATAATAATCAAGAACCTGATGCCCTGCACTGAAGCCAGCAGAGGTGAGCTGATCCTCCTTCAGTGCTACGTCTCCTTATATGCTTTTCCCGCTAAAATCCTGTGTGTATGCATGTGTCAGTTATTTTAAGTGCTATCCACTCCAACAGTTCAAGAATCCATTAGAGAGGCTTTCAGACTCACTGGGTCTAACAAAGATACATAACTAAATGTGAATGTGAGAAGATGCACGTTAAAGGTCAGATTGTAGAAACTTGCAAACAGATCCCAAATTGATCATTTGAAATATTAATGCGGTGCTGTACATGTGCAACATTGAGTGATATGCCGAGTGTAACGTGTCAGTTTTAAATATGCTCCACAAGACCTCTTGGACCATGATCTGGTCAGAAATAGAGACAGGAACAAAGGCTTCAGGCTCACCAGCACTACTGTATGGGTAAATCAGGGCCTCCATGTTGACTGATGACTGTTATGAAGTTGCTATTGTGAGTCTCAGTGTTCCCAGGAAACCAAATCAACACTCGTATGGGGCTGGTTAGCATTTGCTCCTTGTTTGATGACATGCTCCTAACAGCCACTCTGTACTTCTGAATCTGATGCACTGTTTGCTTTATAATGCCCACCCCCCAAAATACCTTGTCTTTTTTGTCTTGATAGAAGGCTTTAGGAGTGACCTGGATTGGTTCAGCGGAAAGGTTGTACACAGTTCAAGCCCCCCTTGATGCCACAGTTATCAATGGCAGGAAGTCAAAGGCAGTGGGAGGTATCACAAGAGGTGGTTAATAGCTAGATGTGTTGTGGAGGAAATCAGGGCATCCATGCTGACTAATGAATTGTAATTCACTTGTGTTTCCAAGACAGTGGAGGCTGATTGATTACGGTGCTAGTCTACTTCTCAAAAAGTTGTTTACTTACATTGTTGTTGGAAAGTCAGTAAACACGTAAAATAATGTTCTATATTTCTACATGGATAAAGCCTTACACATAACAACATGCTCACAAAAGTAAATACAAGAACCAAAAATTAACAAATTAGAAAATAATATATCCATGGTCTTTTATTAAATGAGGAAAATGACCCAGTTGCATATCTGTGAGTAGCTAAAGTATGCGAACTTTAAAAAATAGCAGTTCATTTGAGGGTAAATTTAAAGTCAGGTCTTCTCAGTCAATAGTATGACAATCAGGTGTCAGTGGGTGCCCTGTTGTATTTAATAAAAAGGGAAGTCCTAGATGCTTTCTGAGCTTTCTGCTGACCTAAAAAAAAGGGTTGAAAGATTATAATATGAATTTGGACTAGACTAATCTACAGTCAGACTGACAAATTTCAAGGCCATTGTTATTCCACAAAAAAGATCACTACAAGTAACAAAGATCACCCTAAGTGGAAGGTGTGTAATCATTTTAAGTCTTAATTTCACAAAACTCCAGCTTAAACTTTAAGTAACCAAAGGCTTTTCTCACACTGGATAATGATAATGGTCCTGAGTCAACCATCAGAAGAACACTGAACAAAAATGCTGTGCATGGTGAGGTTGCAATTCGTAAGATGCTGCTCTTCAAAAAACGCATAGATACCTATCAGCATAAGAAGTTTAATCTGTGCACGATGGTGGTAAGCGTTTTTGATTAAATGAGAAGCACTTTATCTGGAGAAAGAAAAACACTGCATTCCAGCATAAGAATCTTAGTCCACCTATAAAACTTGATGGTGGTAGTAACATGGATTATGCATGTTTTGCTGAATCGGCACCAGGACAGCTTACCATCATTAATTTAACTATAAGTTACACTAGGAAATTCTAAACGGAAGTATTAGGACATCTCTATGTGAACAGAATCTCAAAAGAATGTGGGTAATGCAGCAAGTGGACAACCAAAAACACACGTTGTTTCCACCAAAAATAATAAAGCAAAGTTAAATGGAATAATTGAAATAATTAAAACCATAATTGAATAGAAATATTGTGAAAACAGTTCACGTTAAGGAATTCCATAAGCATCCCAGAGTTAAAGATGTCTTAAATTTGCCCAAAGCCAAAATATAGGACTGGTCAACAATTATCAGAAACATTTCAATGCGGTAATGGATACAAATGGTGAAGATCCTAAAATGAATGGTAATTATAAAATAACTATCCTTGCTGTGAATTTTACAGCTGCTGTTACCAAGGTTTGAAGTTTGCTAGCTCACGATTGTAAATAGGTTACTTGGCCAAATTGTGTTTATTTTATACATCTGTGATTTGAGTTCGAATTAGTTTGAGCTAACTGGATGAGAGATTTACATGATGATTTAGTTTGCATGAGTTTGCCCTCTGCTTAAAGTTGGTTAACATTTGGATAATTTTATTAATCATCTATTTACATTTATGTAATTTAGAAGAAGCCCTTATCTAGATCGACCTATAATAAATACAGTCAATTAATACAATAGCATGTTTTTTAGGAATGTGTGATTTGTAACCTCAGTTGCCTGTTCTTAGCTGATAAGAGTGGGCCCAGTGTGGTCTTCTGCTGCTGTATCCCATCTGCTTCAAGGTTTGACGTGTTGTGCATTCAGAGATGCTTTTCTATGTGTAGGTTGTAACAAGTAGCTAGAAAGCATCTCTGGAACTAAGTAGATGTGTCGTTCACAGCATATCAGTACCTCAGTGTAATTTGCATCAACTGCAATAAGATATCCTACACATGTGGGTCAGTATTCCTAGAAAATTGATTTCAACACCTAGTGAAAACTTGTTGTAAAAGTACTGATTAGCTTGATTGCTGTTATTTGTGTATGCTGTGATTTGACAAGCTCAGCAGAGTAAGGCTAAATGCACTAATATCTGGGGAACAGACAGAAGTTTTCAAAATGTTCATGCAGTATTTGTCTTTATTTGACATATTTACATATTGGATACTCAGTGATCTTTCTTTCTGATTTAAGTTTATCATTTCCTGCATGAATTATTATATAATGAAGAATATTTTTACCCCCAGACAAGACTTAAGTTATGCAACTGTCCTCTATTGTGGACATCATGCATTAATGGTTTAAAATGCACTTCATTTGTGAATGTTGTTTTTAGATCAAAACAGTTAACACAGCTCAGTCACAGATAACACAATCACTGATTATGTCTGTTTAATTCAGTTTAGTTTTAAAACAACAGACAACAATGCAAAAGTGCAATGTTTAATTAGGTTCATTCTGAAGACAAGGCAATTGAAAGTACACTCACAAAAGGTTCACTGTTGACCATGAGCATGTACACTCTGATCGGTTTCTGGTTATGACACATTTCTCTCGTGAAAAAGATAGCTTGGTTTAGAATACACTGCAGACTAAAAACAACTGGGTCAAGTCTATTTATGTTTTAACCAACATTCCAACTTCCTCAAAATTGGGGTTGTGGCTGCTTTGTGCCTGATGTGAGAAGCAAAGCTTCCCAAAGCTGGGAATCATTTAAACCAATTAATTCAACAATTAATTCAGTGTTTTTTGCCACATTCAAAAACCCACACCTCAATGACATCTGCCGACCAGAGTGCGATTTCTGTCTCTGGAAATTATAAAAAAATTAATACAAAATAACTTGCAATCAATTTTTTTCAAAGCATTTGGTTTGGACTATTTTCTTTTCTGTCTGTGCTTTGTTTGGATTTTGGTTGGGGAAACTCTACTCTACATTATCTATACCTCTGCATTGTGTGATTTTGTTGTACTCTATTTACAGTAATTCTCTTGATTAGAATTTTTAATTCAGACTACAGCATAAGTCAAGTCTCTGTCTGTTTCTCCATGAGTCAATTCACCCAAATTCCTCTTTGAGATTACTTGATGACAATATTTTAGCATAATTCAACATTGTACATTTGTGATCTATTAAATATTTGTAAAATAATTAACGATGACAATTAATGGTCTTATCCAAAACTAATTCCACACATTTCCTCTAATCAACAGCACTGTACTTATACAAGACTTAGGCCTTCAATTCTGACACAGTTGCGTGCAAGAAACCTGTAAAACAAGTATTTTAGATTGTTACATAACACCCCTGTTGAATGTTTACACAAATGTTTCTTGTCTGCTTGGCAGTGTTTTATGAAATTCATAATACTTATGATTTTATCTTATTCAAATAAACATGATCTAATATTCAGAATTGATGAACTTAGATCTTTTTATTAAGTAGTCAGAACACAGAAACTTTAGGGTGATCTCATGGCTTTAGTTGTTGCTTTTTCAAGTCTTCTAAAAGCTTACTTTGGCGGTATAAATGTAAACATCTAATAACTTAATGAAGTTTGACTCTTGCAACAAAATCTGAAACAAATTGGCTTGCTTACGTTTGTAGAATATGACTCTGGCAAATCAGAACAGAAGATGTTGTTGCATGTTATTATGTGGGCTACTTTCCTGAAGAGTCACTAACCAACCTGGAGAGTTCCAGACATGGACATGTGGTTTTGCAAAGCTGAATTTGCTTTTGGAGGGCCTCTGGTGTAATATTGTTTGCTCTGTACAAAACTCTCCCACTCACGGAAGGAATTTGAAAGCAACAAGTTCACCATGCGTATCCATCTTGGCCTGCGATAATGATGATTTGCAGGCGAACGTCAACGTAAAGAGAGCAAGACCCCCCTCGCAGAGCACGAATGGAACCTCCTGCCTCAGTCTCGGTATGCAGGCTATTCATTAGCTCACCTCTGATAGTGCACTAATGAGGCTCGATTCTTTTATGACAGTGGTGATTACAGTTTCTCCCAATCCAGCCTAAACACTGGAGCCTGACAGAGCCAATCTCACGTTCGGCAGATTCATGTTTTCGTGCAAACCTATTTATTAAGCTACAGGAAGAGAGAGGGAAAACAACCAGAACTTTGCCAAATCGGCACAAAGTGTGGGATCTGCACCCCACTAAATCATTGATGTTATACAAGCTGTGCCCCTTGTGATTTTTACAGCAGCCTTGTCGGCCAATTCCAGCAGATGTATTCACAGCCTTGTTAATTTAACACATGGTGAGAAATCTACACATTAATTTGACGAAAATTCAGTTACCCTATTTTCATACCGAAAAGACTGTGAATTACATTTATAAAGAATGAAAATACAGATGGAGCTCTAAAATAAAAATAAAAAGAAAATTACTGCGAACAATTCAAACCCCAGCAAAGACCTCTCTCTTCATGCACTTATTGTGAAAAGCAGTCACCAAGGTAGATATCTGGCAGTGAGTACAGTATTTTATGGGGTAGTTTATAATATTTCACTGTTAATTATTCTTCTGGACCCAGGCTTGAAATTCTTTCCACAAGGAGGGCGTCATGCAATATAAATTTGCCTCATTTCTCAGATGGTGCTGTCATATCCGGTATAGCATGGAGTTCACAACTTCCCTGAAGAAGAACATACCCCTCAGCCAGTGAGGGGAAAAAAAAGAATACTGTGGGATGAAATGTGTTGCTTGAATTGTGTAACATGTTTTTGCTGAGACGTTTGCACTGTTGACAATACGAGAGGGTTAGTGTTACACTCGCATTTAACTTTATAAATTGGATAAATTATAAATTAGCACAATTGTGTGAATCATGCAGTGGTTGTGGTATGTGTGTGGTTCACCTCACTACTAGAAATGTCTCAATCATATTTAATATTAACTAATGACATACAAAGTATAGTAATAATATACTTTCATAATCATGAAACTTTCTCCAGAAACTTTAATTCATTCATTTTCTTATCCGTTTGATCCTGGTCAGGGATGTGGAATGCCGGTGCTCAGCTACCAGCACAGGGCGCAGGAACAACCCTAGAAAGGCCACCAATCCATTGAAGGTCTCACATGTTCACCTACTAATTGCACTTCAGAGATGTCAATTGGAATATGTGAGGAGACTGGTGCGCCCAGAGTAAACCCACGCAGACACAGAGAGGACATGCAGACGCCACACGGGTGGAGTCTGAGGTTTCACTATTTACTCTTACTTGTGTATAAGGCATGCAGTATACTAATATCGGGTGTGGTTTCTGACCGTAAAACCTGAAAATGGTGAACGCATTTTTACAGGTTTAGCTAATAATTATTAGATCTATGACAACGTAAATGTGCAAATTGGTAACCTGTTACTGGGAAAGACTATTATAAAATGTTAATACTTTCTGGGAATTCTGACAGTTCTGTGGCGAGATTCTAACAGATATATACAATACTGCATTATTGCCTTAGTGATCACGTATTTGCATTCTCACAGCTATGTTTAAGTCCTTAAAACAAAACCATACCTTCACATCTACATGGCTTTTGTTTTTTGGTGCTTCCCAACTCTACTTTAGTGCTTACCTTTTCCACAGGGAATCCGCTTTGGAACACTGCACTTCTGTGTTTCCGTCTCAGGAGTGCAAGCAGCGAGAGATGCAGAACCACTGGTGGTGGCTGGACTTGGGGGCTGTGTGGGCTCCCTTCTACGGCTCTGGTTGCCTTTTTTAAAACCGCATGTTTTGTTTTTTTTCATGCAAGGGCCCCATGGACTCCATTCTCCTAGCTCACATCGCACTAGAATGAGTGAAAAAGAAACATGGGCATCTATTATCATTTGGAAACAGTTTTTAATTCAAGATTGTGACTCTATTTTCAGTGAGCTGAGGAGTCACTGCAAATATATAATTGCTAACAAATATATTAACTCCAGAGATGTCTTGATGGTGTTTTAGAATGTTAATTACAAGCTTTGCTCATATGCTCTTTACTGAACTGGAGAAAGTTTGTTATGATTATATGTGGTGGATTCGGTCTTTATCCAGTCTCATGACACGTTGTCAAGCTCCGCTCATGACTTCGATGTGGTCTCAGCTGTATTTAATTGTAGATTGAATTTCAATCTTTTTTTTATTTTTGGCGATTTCTGTGAATATCAATAAAGATATGAGATCACTGGCTGTTGCCAAGATGTTACCTTAGTAGTATAGGTTCCTTAGCAGATTGTGGCTGCCAGGGCTTAGTCTCCAACGGTAATGCCATTAGCACAGTGTTTTCTTATTTATGACAGAACAATTTTCAGAATAAATTAATTTAGGCCTTATCATCCAGCAGGCATCACTCCAAGGTTCTCTTAACCAGTGGTTGAGAAACCGCAGGGAAAAGAGAGAACAAACTATCCCACCAGGTTTCCTTTTGTGCCAGTGCCGTGGCTGCTTTGTAAAGAAATGTGGTTATTGTAAAATGATGTGGGTTGGATTGTTTAAAAAAGACTAGGGAACCCCATGTGATTTTTATTGTTTGCTTTTCTGACATATTCAAGTCTGCCTTCTATCAAAAAATAATCTATACTTTTAAATAGCTTACATACCAACATACAATAGGTAATACTGTATTTCATTTAAATATATGTCATTGAACAGACGCCCTCATCCGGAGCGACTTACAATTAATACAGTCTTACAATCCAAGCAATTGTGGGTTAAGGGTCTTGCTCAGTGACCCAACTGTGGATTTTTACCCTGGAGCTTCTGCGCCATCCGTCCAGTACCTTAATCACTAGTCTCATTTTCATTTCATTGTATTTTTAAAAACTGTACTCAGGAGGGTGAATTCTACTACTTACAATTACATCTAGGTGTGCTTTGTCCATATTTGTTTTTTTTTTAAAGTATATCAGCTTTGTAAATTAGTTCCTTCATTTATAGTTGCGCTTCTTAATTTCAGAAAATTTCATTTCCGGGTCAAGGTGTAAACTTTTTTCAGCTTTTCCTTGTGATGGTTGTGGTATAAAATGAACTGAATCAGCATGTGATATTTTATCTCAGTGGGAGTTACAGTAGATTGTGTGAAAATGCAATCATTTATCATTCCTGGGTAATGCTGGAAACTGTATGACCATTATTTTTCAATACAATTAATCGTATACAAATTTAGACAGCTTTTACAAGTACTAACAAATATCACACCAAGTGCACAATATGCAATGCAGAAAGGAGGTGGAAAATTATCCAGTGGTAACATCAGGAGATCCATATAATTGTGTAGAATGTGCGTAAGTATGTATATGTCCACTATAAGAAAAACATAAATAATTGAAACTATACTGCTCACAAAATAAGAGGATACATGAAATATCCCGTAGTTTTTGTGAGAACTGATTTTTCCTATATAACTTAGTAGCATTATGTCTGTAGTTTGCAACATACCAATTACAGGAATTCACCAAATTTGTTTCAAATTCACTGGAGGCACTACACTTCCCATAATGCCCCAGCATCTTTCCCAGAGTTTGAATAGCTAATATTTTCAGTCAGTCAGTTTTTTTGGGGTTTTTTTTTTTTGCATGAAGTAATGGATATCCAGTAATGTTTTAGCACATAACTAGGCTAGCTAACTTGTTTCATTTATAACCAACCAAAAGTGCATATTAGACCCCTAAAGCAAAGCAATTTATTCAAGTAGCAAAGGCATCAGTTACATATTGTATGCAAAATCAAAATTAATGCAATTCAAAAAAAGGATTACTGTTCATTTGGCAGAGTAACGCACACTTTAAAGTCAACAGTCACTTAACTGTCACTTTAACTGTTTGACATGCTTATTTGTGATGCACAGTTGTGCTT
>JAUZSV010139235.1:0-13521 GCA_034780495.1 Parotocinclus cesarpintoi | reverse complement strand
CTTATTGGATTCAATGAGCCAATTTAGCTCAGGTCCAGTGCCTCTACTGCCTTTAACATCCCTCTGTAATAGCTAGTAGTTTCATTTTATGGAATAGAATTAATCAAATTTGACTAATAAATTGAATGTGTAGTCCCCCTGTGTGCAGCTGAAAATGGCTAAAAGGAAGAATAAACCATGTATGAACTGATATATCTACAGGAGGAAAAGGCTTACACCAGCATGAATTTCATGCTTCTTCAAATGGGTTTATGCCGATCTTGCACTGGTTTCCATTGTGAAGTGTGGCCATGGGGAGCTGATAGAAAATTCAAAGGCCCTCCTAAAATGCACTGGGCCTCATTCCTGTCCTTATCATAACATTAAAAACTGCTACAACTCTGTAATCTTATTTTTTGAGTTCGTAATAGTAGCACAATCATTTTAATTAGTTTTAACATACAGTCTGCTTTAGCATGCAGAAAGCTGTGCATATTTATATTAGCAGTATATTAATTCTAGCAACATGATCCCAGGAAAGTTATTCAGAAATGTTAAAAATGTCAAAAGTCTACAAATAAGGCAATGGTCTTGTTTATTGCTTGTCCATTGCATGGTTATGAAAACTTTATAATTAACCTTGATTGACAGGTATAAAGTAGATCATTCAAATCCCAAGAGAAAGTCTATCAACATACACATTTATCCAGCTTTAGACAATGACAATAATATAGATAGTTTGCATTTTGCTGCACTGTAATTTTCCAATCTCCGTACAATCGGCACACTTAAAATTCACTGTAGTAACAGCAAATACTTATTCAAGACATAACTTTGTTTTAATAAGGTATCCATCATGTTTATGGTTTTCACAATATTTTTTTAATAGTCACACTTGTTTGGTTTTTGAAATCTTTATTAAATAATAACACACTTTTATCAATAAAACTACCACAGCCCAGGCTTTTAACTGTTGCCAGGAAGGAAGCAATAGGCTACCTGATTATAACTTGACTCAAGGTAAAAATATATACATTTATAGCATTTAGCAGATGCCTTAATACAGACTACATGCTATTAAAGTAATTTTGTGTTAAAAGCCTTGATTAAGAGTCAAACAGATGAAGCTTGACTGGACTTGAACACTACATGTTCTTGACATTTTATTTGCTGCACCATCACGGTCCCTATATACACAGAAAGTACATTGCTAAAAAAAAATAGGGGATATTTCAAAATGAATATGAAGCAATTGAAAAATGAAGCATTTGATTTTATTTCATTAAACAAGATCATCAGAAAACAAATGAAAAGTCAAAGAAAGCTGATATCGAAGAGGCATGGACAGGATCAGATTGTTCAGCAGTTCTTGTGGGATCCTCTTTGTATTTATTTTAAAACATTCCCTAATTTTTGTAACCAATGTATATGCTAGACAGAGTGCTTGTTCATTTCAGAACACACACTTACTTTATACTCACTCATTCCTAGAGGCAAATTAAAGTAGCCAATCCAAGTACTAGAACATGGTACTATCAGGGTGCCATGATGAAACCTGCCATAACCAGGGGGATAGAAGCCAAGTGATACAATATCTGCTTTGAACCACCCTAATTCCCTCCTGTCCTCGTCTGGCATGAGTACAGACATGCTGCTATATTAAACGTTTGCTGGTAAAGCTGGTGAACAGTTAAAGTTTGCTGAACTATGCTGTTTTTAAGCCTTTGCATACCTATTCCATATCAGAACATCACAACCATGACATCACATAACACACATCATTCTAATAAATGGAAAATAATGCATTTCAAACTAGTACTGAAAATATGCCCTGCTTAGAGGAGAGGAAATTTAATAAAACTTACACAGCTATGATCCATTGCACAGCTCTCAGCTGTAGGGCAGAATTGTACTTTCCAAAGATTTTAATCAGTTCTCATAAATTCAGATGGTCTGAGTTTTAATCAAGCCCCTGTATTGCAGCTGAAAGCTAGCAGCTATGCTAAGAGGTTTCCAACTCAAAGGGAGAGAAGCCATCTGGATGGTGACTCCACAATTTGATTGCGCTCAGTGAGGGTGATTTTGGGTTTCAGAGCACAGCCAAGAGGAGCAAGATAACTTGCTGAACCATGAAAGAACGAAGGTGGTAACATGAATTTACGAAAAAGGGCATAGCAGGGGGTATCTCTCAAAGAGATTAATCTTTGGTTACCTACATGCTGAGGAGATCCATACTGCAGTATTTCGGCAGCATGTGTCCCAGAATTTATGCGGTATTTGGAAATATTTGTTGTATAATATTGATATATTCAAGATTCCATTAAAACTATTACATGTAATAATTTTTCCTGTTTCTAGGAATAATATCTTGTAAGAGTAGTTATCCCCTTATCACACTGTCATCAGACCCTGAGGATTTTACTGTGTGAATAAATAATCTTAAAGATATACTGTAATGTAATGTATGTTATAAGGATTATGTAAAATTATATTTACTTTATTAATTATTCTGCCTTTATATTGAACTGTCAACACGGGACTGCAAGCATATATTTTTTTTATTAAATATTATTATTATTATTATTATTAATAATAATAAATGTACTGTATAATGCTATCTGTTTTCCTCTCTGAAGGTTTATCAGTAGGCAGATAAAATGCTGCAGGACAGTCCATAGTAATCTTATAATGTGCAGTCTGCCTCCGAGTTCTGAATTTTGAGTTATTATTCTCTAAAGGATCTTAATCTCAGCCAAATTGCTTTTGACCACAAACACACAAAGACCAAGTAAACACTTATTATTAAATACAGTTTAGACTTTTATATCATTTAAGACACCATATTAAGCCAGATATATAATTTAGTTTTATTAGTCATAGCTTGATACTAAATGCATTTGACTGATGAAGTCCAGTGGGAAACACAGTCAAGGTTTATATGAAAAATCAGAAATGTCCCAAAAGTCTCTTAGTCATGTTGCTTAACCATAGGTGAGCCGCAGTCAGTTGGGTGTTTGTGAGGGTGTCAGTTGAGTTTCCAGAGTCTTTAAATTCTTCACCATGGAGGTTTTTTTTCTCACTACATGGCTGTTGGTGAGTTTATAGCGTAGTTCTGTAGTCAGAATGGTAAACATTTTCTAATCTAGTTTGTAATATAGCTGTTATTTTATGTAGATAAGACCAGTTGCAATATAATGCCATCATATTCTGCAAACATTCCAACGTTACAGAGATCAGAGTCAAGGCTTTTTCTCTGAGTAGTGGTGTCATGTTAAAACAGAAGTAATAACAAAAATTTTATTAATAGTATTACTGTAAAAAGTTAATAACAAATTAATCACTTTTAAAACACTACTGATTAAATGTAAAACATAATCTGAAACAGATTAGACCCAGACAGGGATTAATCACACAACAATCTAGGTGAAAATGCATCTTAGACACTTTTAAAACTGATTCAAATCAGCTAAAGCACTTTAGAGTGTGTCCTAAGAACTATTTTAGACAGATGGTAGCTAAGTATAAATGCATCTGTTTCTATAAGCCACATCAGACAACCTAAACTCATCCCAGTATGTGACATAATTGCCAAGTGGTTCATAACCACAGCTTTTGCATTAAAGTTTTAAGTAAGCTGTCAGGATACAACCTACATACAAAACTGTGACAATGTTATAAAATCAATAATAATTTAAGCTGATCAATATTATTTTAAGCTGAGATAAGTGCTGTATCCGGAATAAGAAAAATGTGGTATCAGGATAGCCATCCAAATCATAGATCTTACAATCATGCATTTCTCCACATGTAGCCAGTATATAGTGTGTGAATGTCTGAAATAATTAAAGACATGGATGAAACGTTAATATCACTTTTTGTCAAGCATGTTTGGATTCTTGCCCTCTCTTACCTCAAAGAAAGTATAAAATCTCATGAGCAAATTTCCAGATGGTACAATATTGTTTCTGCTTCTGTACTGTATGTCACAAAAACACATGAGCAAGCTCATTTCACAAAGACACATGAATGTTTTGGGGTATGCGCTGGAGACTTCACTCATCATCCTCAGTTAAGATGATGTGTTTATTTAATAAAATAGTGGAATGCAGCAGCAATGGGAAGAATTAAAGCAAAGATAATGGCCTGTGACTAGTCTGTCAAAAAGTTATGGATTTACAGACAAACGATGGCTCTCTAGACATGCTTGTTTCTTATTGCCCAATATGACATGTAGATCGGAAGAACATTCACAACAGATGGCCTTGTTCTGCTTAAATCCATATGACGTAATGCCAGGACTCTTGTGTATGAAAACAGATGGCTTTTATTGGCATAGTATGAAACTGATTGTAATATTACACTTGAAAATGAATGTGGCAGTTTGTCAGTCCTATCTATCTACAGCAGAATATTCAGTTTTCAGAAATTAAAGGAGGGAAAAAACTGGGAAGCATTAGAGGTAGGTAATTTTACCAGCTCAGCAAGTTTGAAAATATTATACACTGTTCATAGTCAGTTGTTTGCACTTATAAGGAAAAATGCAAAATGTGCATTATTTGGTAATAATAGTATAACTTTGTAAGCCTGCAATAATGCTGATCACCAGATATTTACAGGACAGTCGGAAAGCACAGGTACACTGGTGGCAAGATTTATTCCATACATGTTTTCAGTCATATATTTTCCACAGTTTATAGTCTCATTCCTTGAATTTACTGTATGTTTTTGACTAGCTGTATCAAATAAACAACTCTCTCTAGTTATAGCCAACAATAAACACTTGCACCGCTGTAGCTCACAATATATCATCAGTGTGAATGACTTTCCAAATCCTTATTGTCACATATATCATACCCGAAAAGTTTATGGTGCTCTTGTGAGTGTCTCACTAGCCATAAACTCTAAAATTGCACCAATAATGTGTAACAGTAGCAGTAACTGCATTAGTTCCTTCTCTCTTTCTTCAGAACGATGAATCCCTAGTGTAAATTCTTTACGCACAGGTCAGCTAGTGCACACTTTCTACCCTTCCTTTGCTGTGGTGTCAGATTGCATGACCTGGCGGCCAATCACATGCTCAAAATGAATAATCTAGAGCCACGAAAAAAGAATGTAATTTGAATTTACATTTCAGCAAGAAAACCGTGATATAAGCATGGTGTAATCCCAGTTGAATTCCTGTCCAGTTCTGATTATAGCTATTTATCTGCAACTATTAATTCTTTAGTTCTTTGAGCCATAGGATCAAACACTCTGACATGACGTGTGATTGTTAGTGAAATGCTCTGAAATCATTGTGCTTAATAAATTAATTTAACATGATTCAGTAATAAATGTGTCTGGACTGCATATAATCAATCAAAGTGTTCTGTTTTTGTTTAGGCATTTGCACATTGAAGTTTTGTGTCTCAGATGTCAAACAGCACTGAGCATTGTTACTCACTCACTTTTGAAACGTATAGTGTATTTTCTCATCTCTACAGTTAGATAAATCAATGATTATATATACAATTGCAAATGGTGATTACATCAAGTTCAGAGGCGCTCCGTATTCAATAGGTGTGTTTGTTCTTAAATGACTGGGGTGAATTGATTGAATGGAGGATCTTGTTTTGCTCTTGGCTTCTGCACTCACAGAACCAGATAGACTAAACGGCTTAAGAATAAAACAGAGCATAGACTCTTATAAAAAGACTCAGCATAACTGAAAAGTCCAACTGCAACACCAGCCTATTAACCACATTTTTGTCTTTTTGACTATATTTGAAAACTGTTACAATTCCAAGTACATTCACATTTACATTTATTCATTTGTTAGATGCGTTTATCCAAGTGAGACAGAATACTAACCAAGCATAGAGCTGTTAAAGGAGCTGACAATGTCACAAGTGCCATAAGAAATGTTTCCAATTGACCAGAAGCAAGTGCAAGATAGCTATTGGAAGGGCAATGCATATCAGAACTAAACACAAAGGTTACACAGTAAAACCAAAACATCACCACGCATACAAATGTCTATAAAACTATGAATTACAGCTAAATGAGGGTAGTTATCTTTTTACAATTCTCAACGGAAGCACACAGACCATGGCTAACATGTGGGTAAAATCCAAAATCCTAAAATAAAAATCCTAAGATCCTAAAATCCAAACATTATAGTACAGTACGTAATATGGATATTACTTAAAGTTAATTCTTCCCTTCTCTGAGTCACCCTTCTTCTGAGAATATTTTCCAAAAATTAGGGGATACTTTAGGATGAAATCTCCCATAAACAAATATCCCCTATTGTTCGTGAGCAGTGTATTTTGTCAGACTGAAACAGAATGCTCTGGTACCAGTTCCAGCACCACACACTTAGATTTTTCTCCACCTAAGCATCACTCTACTCTACTTCATCAACAGAACTCAGTCCCACCATAGTGCAGTAACTCCCTCCATCATTTAGTCACTAAAAGATGATGCGAAGATTTATAGAACTGTGTACCTCCACTGTTTGAATTAATATTAAGCTTTTTTATTAAACTGGAAAGACTATAAACTTAAACCAAAACAAAAGAGTGTCTTAATGACCAATACAAGCAGCATGGTAAGAGCAGCCCCAGTGAAGCCAGCAGACACCACGCTGAAGGCATAGTCGATATTAGAGCTATATTATCACTAAGAGCTTTATTGTTACATATCTTGTACTACTGTTTTGAATTAACTTGCTTAATCAAACTTTTTTTAGTTTTTATACTATTTTATGTCATTTAAAAAATAACTCTCTTTTGTCATTTTTGCCAATAATGTATCCTCCCAGCTGCTTGAAAGATGGGTCTCTTTTGAGCCAAATTCTTTTCAAAATGTTTCATTTTTCACATTGGCATATGTGGATTGAGGCTTGCTCATTAAGGTTTGGGACCTGGATCATTCTGAATCTGCTTTGGCACTTTAAAAAGCATGATACAAATGTAGTTAATTGGAACCAGACAGTGTATGCAAGCTACCATGGCAGGGAGCTGTGATCTACAGGTTTCTAAGATAAATGCATGCATTTTGAAACATGGTATGTCATTATTGTCTTTCTTCCAGTGGTGGTGTGTTTCTCTATGGCCTGTACTAATGGTAAAGTATGTTTGTCTAAATTGTTAGCTTGATGTTTTAAGCACCTACTATCAATTGATGTGGCAAAAAATATCAAATCCACTAGCTTAAAGGGAAGTCTACTTGTTGAGGGTAGTTTACTGTTGGCCATGCCATGTGTAAGTTTATTTAGAATAAATTATTTGAGTCATAACATACACTCTTGACAGTTAACACTTGACTCTATGTATGGCTAAAATAACAGCTTTGAGTTCACCTTCCACAAAACATTCCTAATTAGCTATGGTTAACAGCAGCACAAGCCAATCAATAAATCTTTAAATCTTTAAACAACTGGTGCTACTAATGTTTGATTTCATGCATTATTAATAGAACAAAATGAAGGAAGTTTGTGATTTTGGTTCATTAAATTAAGGAGATCATTTGCAAACAAATTTGTTTGCTTTCTTAAGATTATAAATCCTCGTAATATCCTAATAACCTAATATCTACCTAATTTAGACTAAATTGAGACTGAGTTACAAAATACAGTAAGTTAAAACAAAGTGAGCCAATAAGAAATCTTTCCAAATTTTTTAAATTCATGTTCCATTATAGTTATTCTATAATTATCCTTAAAATATCCAGTTAAGAATTCTGATCATTGTGTAAATCAGTAATAAAAAGTACCTTTAATTTTTATCTTTGGATTTTTTTTTTTTTTTTTTTTTTTTTTTTTTTTAATTTATTATTGTTTTTTTTTACTTACATAGCACAGGCGACTACATGGGATGCCTGGCTTCCCTTCAATGTCTTTAAAATTAGATAATGAAGTATTTACCAGAGTGTCTACACTATTCATTATTCTTGGTGGAATTCAGTATTTTAGTGAATCAGATTACATTTCTCACTGCATTATTATGCTGTTTATTTGTTAAACCCAAAACCCTGATTGAACACTACAGCCCCGGACACAGACCTAATAGACATTCATGGAAGCTTGAGAATTTGTGGAGTAAACATGGGAAATGATAGGACAAAAGATTAACACTAATTGGACAAATGGCTTTGAACGCATAATTTTCAGTCACGCCCAGATGTAAAATAAAAGCCAGAGTTCTGGCTGGTGTGTTTTACACAGCAAAAAATCATTTTGTTGATTGGACAGTATGCTTATTGCTTGTCCTTCACTGAAACACATCTTTTCTTATGATTGATTGGTTGACCTCTAAAAGTAAAACGGGAAGCAGGAGCATGACTGAATTCTCACATCAATAAATCTGTGCAACATATTCTTAAAATGAATTCATTATATTTACAGTCTGCAAGGATAAAAAACAAAACAGCTTTTCATTAGGTAGCACAACTAGCTACGGCTCTGCTAGAGGAACAAAATAATCCCATTGCTGTGGTTAGCCAGCAAAATTAAATATGTGCTATCCCTACTTTAAAAACCACCAGCAGCAACTGTTACATAGACTCCCTGACTTGCAGACTTGTCCAGTTTATTAAAAAAAACATCATAATCACAAGTTCTAATGACTAATCTGACTAATCTCTTATTTTGCTCAGCACATTTTGAACTAGCACATGTTTGAATTCACTTGCCACCTGCTGTGAAGAAAAGTGTATCTTTCCACAGAGAAAATATTCAGCATCTCCTAAAAATGCAGGTGTTGCCTTATTGCACTCCCTCTCTTCTTTTCATAACACTAATGAGGTAATCAATGGAGGGGGTCAGTAAAATCCAGTTTCTATTTCAAAGCGGAGATTATATTGCTGAGTAGAAGCAAGTGAGCCTCAAATCATTGACACACCTGCTGAAAGAACACCTGGAGTCTTGCTGAGCATCGACTCCATGTCCCGTAGACATTCACAGCTGTATGAGAATATTCTCTGACTGTGAGATTTCCCCCATCCCTCTGAGTTCTGCTGTTATAAAAAAAGGAAATTACAGCTGGGTCCATACTGGATAATGAGGTCAAAGCTATTCTAATAAGTCCCAGGCTAAAAACGAGAAGCCTTGCAGCATTGAAAGCAGAGAACAAAGGAGAGGCTTTGGCCACCAATCTAGATTCCTAATGAAATCTACAGTAATGCAGCCCAAATGGCAGCAGGGAGCCAGTGAGATGGCAATGCTCTGCTGTCTTGTCTTCCTATGTGCAGTCTTCTTTTTAAATATAAGTTGTACATAAATAGTATGATATCTGTAAATTGAATACGTTCACATATATTTGTAATATAATATTTGTTATATTTCCAAATGAAATAGCTGATAATTTTTGTGAGCAGTGTATTTGCATATTACTGCCTAGATCACTTGACCATATGTGTCTTAAATACTGGGCAAAAAAATTAATACTAAAAATGATGATGATGATGATGATGATTATTATTATTATTATTATTTGAAAAATGCTGTATTGTGATGGTTTATTTAAAAGTGCTCATTACTTTTACGGGCTCTTACATGAAGGAATGCTGGTGTGAAATTAAAAACCTGCATGTTGAAAAAAATAAAATAGAAATATGTCTACACCAGAAAGATATTAGACCATCTCGGGAAGACACATGGCTCCATCAGCACCATCAATTTGTTTCATATAGGCTAATGCATAATAGGACACTTGTTTCCATGTTTCACTAGTTGTATATTTTAGGGAAAGACATTTCTAGCTTGGTAGCGACTAACGCCTAATTACCCCACATAAAACAGCTGCCTAAATCCACCACATTCGTTTTGCCAAACAACATAGTGCCTTTGTTGGATTTGTCTGCCTACTCGCCTGCGTGTCGGAGGAGAATCCCCTGAAGACAGAAAGCAGCACCACATTAAGGTCAGTTTATTAATCCATTTCATCCTTGTCCCTGAAGGTAAACAGCGCTGCGCATAATGCTGTCTGGATGAAGACAGTGTTTCAAGAATATCTTACACTGTGCAGTCATTAAAGAAGACTGCTATTAACTACATTTTAGTTTCCAAAGAGTTATATTATCATAATGAAGTTTATGCTGCTTTTTTTCGTCTACTGACTTAGATTACTGACTGGAGATGCTTTTCCAGTTATAAAGAAGTAAGTAAAGGTATAAGTTGTACAAAAAAATACACATAAAAAAATGCATACATACATTAGATTAATAAACGTACCCCTTTTATATTGGTGAGCTACACTATTTCAGCTATTGCTAACAAGTACATAAAAACAGACTTGTAATTTACACAGGCAAATGTCATTAGTTGTTCTGGATACGACACCAGCAGATCTGTCCACTGGGAATTTGATGGAATAAGTAACTAAATAGCCGCACACAAGCCTATGCCTTTGATGCTTTCAATGCAAAGTGTGATAGAATGAAAAGTGGCATAAAGAACACAAATATTGGACTCAACATACTGAACACCTTTCTTTGGAATAATGCATTATGTTTTGATTTAACTCCAGAAATACTGCACATGGCCAGTTTGATAAGCTCCAGTTCTCCAATACAGGCATTTTAAATATGCTAGTGTTAAGATCCATGATGAATTAGATCACATTAAATGCATGTTCGTTCACATTTACCTTGATCTTTTTCAGATAAGTAGCATTTTATCATCTAATCCTAAATATGATACAGAATTTAAACTTCAAAGTAAAGGATGTCTCACTACAGAACAAAATATTACTTATTTAATTAAGAATAATTATGATTAATAGCATTTTTTATCTGTGATCATTGGCACCAGCAGCAGTTCATATTTATTTAAATACCTGCAGATACTGTAATACATTTTACTTCAATTTGTGAAAAAGTAAAAAAGTGATACAAAGAAGTGATAAAAAATCAGAATTTGTTTAAAATTCATTATACATTCATGACCACTCAAATGGATCAAAGTAGCACTCAATGGGTGCTACTTTGTACATAGAAATAGATAATATGTTATATGTTTCTACACATTAAAGTGTAGATTTATGGTAAATAAATGTACCTGTGGTAAATTGAATTGATTTGGAAAGACATACACCTATCTATAAATAAGGTCTCACGGCTAAAAATGCATGATTGGACTGTGGGGAAAGAAAAAAAGTCTGTTGCACAGTGGCCTCAATAATCCTTACATAAAGGGAGGGCTTTATTCTATTCAATTTAATTCTCTTCTATTCTCTTCTATTCTATTCTATTTTAATGAAGCAGTATTGTTCTGGAATAAAGTATAGAAGTTGTATACACAGGTTATTACAACACAACTAATCACAGGTGAAAACAAATTAGACACACATTCCAACACTGATCTAGGGCATGGAAAATGCAGACCTGAAGAGTTTACTGTGCAAAACCAAGAGGTAAACAGGAAAACGCTGGGAGATTACATTTTAGTGGTCATGAATGTATAATGAATGTTAAACAAATTCTGATTCTTTATCAGTGCTCTGTATTACTTTTTTTACATACACAAATTGAAGTAAAATGTATTATACAGTATGTACAAATATTTAAAAAATATGAACTACTGCTGGTGCCAATGGGTTCAACAGATAAAAATGCTATTAATTATAATTAGTCTTCATTAAATAAGTAATATTTTGTTCTGTAGTGAGACATCTTCTACTTTGAAGTTTAAATTCTGTATCATATTTAGGATTAGATGATAAAATGCTACTTATCTGAACAAGATCAGGGTAAATGTGAACGAACATGCATTTAATGTGATCTAATTCATCATGGATCTTAACACTAGCATATTTAAGATGCCTGTATTGGAGAACTGGAGCTTATCAAACTGCCCATGTGCAGTATTTTTGGAGTTAAATCAAAACAGAAATGGTGTGTGAGGATTTTTTGACATGAGGCAAGGCAGAAAATCGGCATGAAACCATGCTCTCTGCCTGCAGTTGTTCTCTTTGCACATAAGTATTATATTTAGATTCCGAGTTTACACATGCAGCAGTTTGCAAGAAGATTAAGTATCCTGGTTTTGATATGCTTCACTAATCAAAAGCTAGTTTAGCAGTGGAGCAGAGAAAACAATGTGAGGCCCAAACAATGGCACACAATGATGATGTGATGATAGTGATTATTATGATTAAACGGAATATCAGGGAGACAAAATGGCTTGTAAATATCAGAGATACCAGGCTGTCACACATCCCTCCTCTGTCAATTTTCTCTTGGGGTTTTATAGTCTGCATGAAAACAGAACGCATGTTGTAGCACAAGGATGATAATTAGTTCACTATCTTAATTATCTCCTTAATTATCTCTCAATATGGTAATTATCTTAAGACATTAACCTAATTTGTTAGAAAAAAATAATACACAGCTCCATGGCTCTGTTCATTTTAAAACCCATGCTGTTCCCTGGTGTTATTCATGACACTGGTCGTTGCGGGTCAGTCTGAAAACAGGTGATAAAGCGTAAGAATGAAAGAGATGATGATGATAATAGGAGGGTGAAGCCAATGATTATGATAGATCCAGACCCAATTATTTTACGCCGTTTAATTTGCATGTCCTGACTATAAAGCAGCAAATGAAAAATTGTTAAAATCTCCTTGACTTCCCTATTCCTTCCGAGCATGTTTTATTCAGCGATGCTCCAGGCAATGTCCAGCACTGTCATGTGACTTCAAACTAATGTTAACACAAGAAGGTTCTTGAATGGATGCATATGTGACTGAAGCTCTCTTTAGCAGCACGTTGTCTTTCAGTTGCACTCAGTTGTAAGGGATGATTTAGTGAATTGAAATATTTGATGATGTGAAATGTCCTTGATAGAATTTAGTATAATGATGAATATTGTCTCAGGCCATTCAAAGTTTTCATGTTCTGCCTGTGTTTGTGTGGGTTCTAACTGGTGTTTCTCATGGTCATGTGACATAATTCTGTATACTGTAATATTCAATTCAATTCAATTCAGTTTTATTTATATATCGCTTTTTACAATAGAGTATTGTCTCAAAGCAACTTCACAATATTACACATTTTAACACATATTAATATTATTTTATTACTTTAAAAATAGTCTATATAAATGGATCATTATTATGGCCCTGTTCAATGAATGATTAATATTATGAGCACTCCATCCGTGTCTTCAATGTTCTTATAAATAACAAAGCATACAAACACAATTATTTCAAGTTATGAAAAGTACATCTGGCTTAAAATTTTATTTTAACTCATTTAGAGTCGCTTTAAGCTTTAGTTTTGTAATTCTGTAAAAAGCTATCTCACTTATTTTAGCTTATTCAATATAATAGTTGTGTCAATGCAGTTTCTCGCCAAACTGAATACACCCCTCACATTTTTGTAATTATTTTATTATATATTGCCATGGGAAAACACTGAAGAAATGACACTTTGATCCAAAGTAGTCAGTCTACAGCTTGTATAACAATGTAAATGTGCTGTGCCCTCAAGATAACTCAACATACAGCCACAGGCGTGGTCTGAGCCTGTCAGTGCTCAGACCATACGCCGCACACTGTAATA
>JAUZSV010139128.1:0-13521 GCA_034780495.1 Parotocinclus cesarpintoi | reverse complement strand
CGGACAGAGAAAGTGTGAGGGGAGGCGTAAATGGGAGCAAGTTTCATAACGGCCTGATTCTTTTAGCAGAGGTTTCACACCGAAATCAAAACGAAGCCTCTGGTTTAAGCGGCGACTGCATTCCGTATGCGGTAGAGCTTCCCCACGCGTAAACTCCCTCCGTTTCCCGAGCGGGAACCTCGACCAGGCAGCAGTTTGGGAGGGGAGGAGGAACAGGGGGGGATAAGGGTTCGATACAGGGAGGTAGAAATCGAGAAATGGAGACGTCTGTTTTCCGTTAGAACCAGATCCTCTGTAATAAACGCGGCGCGGAGAGTTCTGCTGACAAAAGTGGAAAGGCGAGCGGAGATGTTTTGCGGTGAGACAGATGTTTGCACACCGTGCTGATCTTAATATCACAGACGGGCCTCCTGGGATTATAGGGCGATGAAAGGTTCAGGTCCCTAAATAGAGTTATAATTAGGGTTAGGATTAAGGGTTAGGGTCTAGGGTTAAGTTTAGAGTTATAATTAGGGTCAAGTTTGGGATTAGGGTTAGAATTAGGGTTAGGTTTGGGATTAGGGTTAAAGTTAGGGTTAGAATTAGGGTTAGGTTTGGGATTAGAGTTAAAGTTAGGGTTAGAATTAGGGTTAGGTTTGGGATTAGAGTTAAAGTTAGGGTTGGGATTAGGGTTAGAATTAGGGATATGGATTGGGGTTAGAATTTAGAATTGAATTTAGAGTTAGAGTTTAGGCTTGGTATTAGGGATAAAATTATGGCTGACATTAGGTCTAGAATTAGGGTTATAATTAGGGTTAATATTTAGGATTAGGGTCTAGGTTTGGGATTAGGGTTTAAATTAGGGTTAGGGTTAAGTTTAGGGTTAAATTTGGGATTAGGGTTAGGATTTAGGATTGAATTTAGAGTTAGGGTTGAGGCTTGGTATTAGGGATAAAATTAGGGTTGACATTAGGTCTAGACTTAGGGTTATAATTAGGGTAAAGATTTAGGGTTAGGGCCTAGGTTTGGGATTAGGGTTAAAATTAGGTTTAGGTTTGGGGTTAGAATTAGGGTTAGAATTAGAGAATGGGGTTTAGGGATTAAGATGCTACCTGCATTACTTTCTTCCCACATTGCAAAGACTGGAAGGTCAAAGTCTAAGATGCAAGTCCAGTATCTCAGGGACCAGGGTTGGTGTCCTGGGTTAGAGTGGGGGATTGGCACCCCGGCCTGGCATAACATATAAAATATTTATAAACATTATATACGTTCTGCTTTCGTTCACAACATCTGTCTTTCATCCCAGATGTTCTGTGAGAACATGGACAAAACACAATGTAAATCTGCATTGATGAATAAACTGGTGGGGCTTAGATCAGAATAGAGAGGGCTGTCAATTTAGCCTGAAATAATATATTGCGCACACACACACACACACACACACACACACACACACACACACACACATGATCTCACTGCTGTGGTTCTAAAGTGCTTAGCTCAGCACTGTCAGGCAGGAGGCCCACGATGGGGCCCGACGCTTTTCCACTAACAACGCCTTTTCTCTGGTGGCGTGGGCACCGACACGAACGCCGCTCCGCGCCAGCCCTGGTGGGAGCTTCAGAAACCGGAGCGACTCACTGTACGCCAACCGCGCCGGCCGTTCCTTCTTCCTGCTGTTCCTCAGAGCCAAGTCCACGCTCTCAGCGGGCAGGAGGAAACCAGAACTTCAAAGCTCCAAAAAAAAAAGCGCTTGATTCGGGAAAGTCCGGCGTTGGGTCGGGTTCCCGGGGCCCAGCTGCTGGCTCTCGACCCTTTAGGTGGGCTGGATGTGCGTTACAAGGAGATTTGGAGCGTTTGGAGAAGATGTTAAGCCCAGATCTGGCTCCTTCCCCTTTCTGCTTTGCGCTGCAGAAAATAGTTTGTCTTTTTCCTCCTTCACTCATAAATTTCTTTTTTCTTTTTCGCTGCTCCGTTTTTTTTTTTCTTCTGCACGCCGCCCGAAATGGATACCAGATGTGCAAGCAATCTGTTGGCCGTTCCCATGGAGACAGGCCAGTTTGGGGTTGTGGGGGCCGACTGGAACTCGACGAGCGTTCAATGTGTCAGGTTAGCGCGCCGCGTCCGCTCTGGATTGGCCCTGTGTGGTCTGAACGTTTCATTTGGGCTCATTAGGGGCCGAGCGCGTACGAGTGAGATACACGATAGCCTGGTTTTAGACGGGAGTCAAATATAAACGTACCACCGGCGGATAAAACCTTTATTTAAGGTCGTATTTACACTTGAACGCTCTGGATGCAGTTTTACTTCGAATCGTATTGAAACGTGATGGGAGGGAGGGCCCTCCTGAGGGAGGCCGGGCTGCAGGAGCGACCCCTGTGGTGCACTGGCATCATGTCCAGCACTGACTCCAAGAAAACAAATGACATACGTGCACACAAAAACCTTCAGGTGTCCTCTGAGATCACCAAGACATGTTAGGTCAGGGACGGTTCCTGCCTTGTGACCCGTGCTGCCGTTTGGGACTGTAAATTGGAGAGGTTAGGGCGCTCAGCTGGCACAGCAGATGGCACTGGTGGGACACAGTACGTAGCTGTACGTTTACTGGATGCCTGCACGGCCCGAACGCGTGCCCCCGCTTCTCTGGTTCTAATCAAAGCTCACGTGCCTCCCCTCTGCTCTCCCTCGGGACCTTTTACCGTGACGTTTTGGCTCCGAGCTGATCCCCTTTTGCCCCCACCCCTCCCCGCTTTAAAGACGGTAAGAAAAACGAGTGCAAATAACCCGAGAGTGATGCCTCGGCTCGGGGCCCCTCTCGCGCACAGACTCCCGACTGTTCCTGCATGAAAGAGACCGTTGTGTCGCTCCTGCGCTCTTGCCAGGCGGCTCCTCGGGCTCCTCCAATCTGGCAAGCGTCCGATCGGTGCTACCGCCGCCACCGGACCCCGCGACTTCAACAGGGGAGGCAGCCAGGAGTCAGCGGAAAACCGGAGAGAAAAGGGGACAGAAAGGTGGAACAGGATCCGAAGGGCCGGGGCCACGACCGGTTTTATTTCAGCTTCACTTTTGGGCTATTTGGACGTCGTGCCCTGATATGAAGTCCGAAAAGCGATAAGGGTTTAACGTAGGTCGGTGGCATCGATGCCACTTGGAGGATGCCCACACGGGAGCGCCCCCAGGCACGCTCCATGGCACCACAATATGAACGAGTTACTTTACAGGCTGGCTTTTCTGCTTTACCTCACTTTCTTCTGACCAGGGTGGCATTGCCCCGATGTGTGCGCCAGTATATTGTTAAGGGTCGCTCTGGGAGCAGATCACTTCTGCCAGCGGTGCCAGTCAAAAGGAGAAAGGCGAAGGGCCTGGCCAGGGGGGCAAATCAGAAGCACTGTGAATCAGACGAGTCCCGCAGAGGGGCACGGATCTCACAAAACCCTTTGCTCACCACGAGGGCGACCCTTGCAGACAAACCTCACCTCGCCCGAGGCGGTGCACGAACCTGAACCTGAGGTTTATAGCTTTATCCCAAGCCTCTGCTGGAGCTTTCGTGATTTTTTTTCATTCTATGGTTAAATAAATTTCAAACCGAGCGTTAACAGAAACAGCGAGCTGCACGTTCCACTTTTATTTTCTACAAACGTAACTAAAAACCACACAGCATGACAAGAGAACGAAGCGAGAGATCCACAGAGGGTCTCTAACGTAACACTCTTCAGATTCCGTGCAAAAACATGAACGCGTTCTTCGTCGTCGAACAGAATAAAACACGGGACGTCGGTTATACTGGGACGAGATTCGTCGCTAAGCTCTTTATCGTACGACTTGACGTTACTAAAAAAATAAAATAAAATAAAAAACATCCACAGAGAAACGCGAAAAACGACACAAACCGTAACACTTCCGTCCAACTGTACCTGACGCTCGATCGTTTGAAAAAGAGGAGGGGAAAAACAAGTCAAATTTGAAAGCCAGTTCATTTGACCCAAAAACTAAACGAACAAAAATATACATTGTATAAGCACAGCTTACAAACATACGATAATATTATTACCAAAAAATACGCCGCCGTGTAGAAAAATACATATTATAAAAGGGAAAATTTGCTGTACCACAAAAAAAGTTGCTATAATAATAAGTTCAGTTCTGATCTTACACCCTCACTGGAGCCTTCAACGTAAAAAGATTTTTTTTTTTTTTTAAACGCTCCAGTTTTTAAGATCCTGTTCTTCTTTCATCGAGTTTTATTCTGACAACAAATCCGACAAAAACCTGCAAGTGCTTTATGGCTTCGATACGAAAAGCTTCATTTGTTTTATTTAGTCTATTGGGCTTAGTCGCCCAAATCAGAGCTTATGAACATGACACGTTTCCACCAGAGGAACTTTTGGACACATTTGGAAACGATGGACACATTTCCTTGTGGATATTCGTTTTAGAGATTCAAAAATAAGATCCCAGTTCACCTTAGTTTTAGAAAGACTGGATTCCAAATCAGCCCTGAACTTTGAGTTCTGTAAAAGTTTCTAGAACTAAAATCAACCCCAAGTGCAACCAAGTTCAGGTCCCGAACATTTTATAGACTTGTGAATCTTACCAATGGATGCACAGGGGTGCTCTTGGTTCCTTAAAACGTTAAAAAAAGGGAATTTTTGGAAGCATTCTACCAGAAAAAAGGTTCATTTTGAGGAACACATTTTGTAGTGAGCGACTACAGGAATAGTTTCTCTTAAAAAATGAGTTCCAGGAGCTTTTACAGGAACAGGGGATCTTTTTTCATAAAGCTGTTGAATTCATTCGAGTGAAAAGCGTTCGGATTATTTAAAGAATTTCCTTTCCGCGTCGGTGCCGTTTGATTTGAGTGGCAGCGCGGCAGGATGGATAAATGGCACGAGGGACCGCTCGCAGAAGGTTTCAGCCTTTTCCATGACTGAAAACGACGTGGTCCTCGCCTGCTTAATAAGTGTGGTTCGTAGAGCGTGGGGGGAAAAGCACATGGAGAACAACATGCAACAAAAGTACCTCTGTGGAAACCTGCCTAATGCTCGCTTGGCATGGCTTAGCATATGGGAAGCAGCTGGATGGAACTGGTCCAACCATGACCCTGAACAGCTCGCAGAACTTCAGAGCGGGCTCGTGGACGCCCAGCACGCAGCCCCGCCTCGAGATCGCGTACGAGAGGCAACGCCGCTGTTTTAAAGCCTTCGTGTTGGCGAGGAGCAGGACTGGCGTCGGGGTAACAGTGCTGGGACGTTAGCTGAGACAGGCTTCGGGAGAAATGTTTCGATTTCCTCGCCTCGCCTCTCTGTCCCCTCGCAGAAAGAGCTTCAGACTTGTTTGCGTAAGTGTAAGGCGATTCCGTCTGTCAGCCTCTTGCCAGGACTTGGTCTGGTGTCCACATGCTGCGACTGGAGCCGAGGCAACGGAAACCTGACGCTGTGAACCATGGCTGCCGTTAGCTTCTTTAAAACTGGCTCTGGCTCGAGATCCTTCAAGCAGACATTCTGGAGCACAGGAACGTGTTTCTAGAGACCTTTGCGTTCTCCACTACTACAAAGACTATAAAGAATGAAGAGCTCTAGATGAAACGTGGAGCTCCTCGCGGAAAACTATAGAAGGATGGCTCCTGAAAGGTTCCTTAATGGTTTAGATGGATTGAAAATGGTTCTAGGTGAGCTACGAAGGTCAGAGATGGCTGTATTAGTTACCCGGAGAGCATCCCTAATGGTCCTAGACCGTTCTCATTTTGAGCCATCGCTTCTTTCGTGGTCAAGTGGATCTAGAACCATTGCCAAAAAAGACAGGAAAAGACCTCTGAGAGATGAAGAAAAACGCTAAAGAATTCAAAACAATAAGCAGCAATAACTTCCGGAGGAAAAAGTCGAATCTGTGATTTGATTTGTTTTGGTCGTGCTGTTGGCACAAGGTGCCGTTTATATAGGTCGATGTTGATTAACACTGATTAACCGTAGTACCGTTCCGTCCTCAACCCAGCCTCAGAACGTAGTCGGGTAAATTGGCATTCTTATAGAATAAGCTTATAACATTGTTCACGTCATCGTACAAAACCTGAACATCTTCTAAATCCGTACAAGCTCTAAAACAGTCCCATTAACCCGTGACCTGTTCCTTCCCCAAGCCCCATCCCAGACTTCCCAGAATGAGTTATTACAAAAAAGAAAATCTTTCCAAAGTATAAATCCAGTACGCAGCTCTTTCGTCTGAAATCCATAAAATCCATAAGCGCGAGATAAAGTTCGGAGAAAGGCTTCATTCACTCCAGACGGGCGCCGTGTGTTCAGCCGGAAAATCTCTCGTCTCATTCCCCGTCTATTTGACGATCTGGGGTGGCATTATGGCCGTTTTTGGAGTGGTCTTAGTTTCCGTCTCTGGCGTCGGCTCCTTGCCTTTCTTTCGGGGTGGCTTTTTAATCGGCGTTTTCTTTGGCGTCGAATCTCCCGCGTCTCCCGCTTGAGTCCCGTTCAAGGCCTGCTTTTCGGGGCTTTGGGACTCGGCGGTGCTCGAGTCCGTTACGGCCACCATCTTCTGGAGGTTGCTGGAGGTCGGTAGGAGGGCTTTGTTAGCTCCCGTTACTGATCGCTTGGCCTTTTGGGGTGGCGTCGGTTTCTCTCGGTTGGCGTGAGGGCTTGATACGCCGTTGGTTTTGAGTCCGACGCTGAGGCCTTCGTTCCGATTTAGGCTCTGGGTCTTCTCCTTCAGCTGGGCAGCCAGAAGAGTGGCCACGTCGTTATTTATGTGAGGGTGGATCACCTTTGGGCTCTTGGGAGGATCTTTGGTAGGTTCGCCCGCTTTCCTGTCCGAGTGGAAGTTTCCGATCCTCTTTAAAGCATTTTGGACCGCTCCGTTGATGTGCTCGATGGGGTCGGAAGCTTTGTGGGACTTGGCCTTGCTCGGGGATTCGTTCCCGTTGAGATTTTTCTCGGCCTTCTTGCTTGACTTATCCTTGGATCGCTGCTTTTCCTCTCCCTTTCCAGATCCCTCAGTGCTTCTTTTCTTCTCCTTCGGTGGAGACGGGGCCTGGGCCTTCTCTGACTGGTTGGCTCCAGATGTTCCATGGATCCATGACACCTTCGGTTTGGTAGAAGGGTCTGGCGGCCTGGGTTTGGTCTTTTCAGGAGACTGGACTTTCAGGTCGCCTGCACCGCTGTCCTCGTCCTCTTTGGAATGCTTGGAGAGACGGGCGATCTGGGCATAAACAGCTGCCATGGCTGATTCGGAGCCACTCGAGGAGCCCTCGCTGTCTGAAGACTTGAGCAAAGGTTGATCGCTGCCGTCGTTCACGGGATGCTTCAGGGAAGTTTTCGCGTCTTGATTTGGGTACTCTCCAGCGACGTCTTCGCCCACGTTCTCAGGGGTGCCATTAGGGCTTGGTCTCACGTTCCCCTCGTTGCCGGTATCTGAATAAATCGGGGAAAGAACCAATTTTAAAACTGTTATTTGTTTCTGGTTTATCAGAAAAGGCAGCGCAGCCCGGAATGAACGCGTATAAAGGAAATAATTCAGCCATAACTCGCTATCTCGCTACGTCTCGGTTCCCGGAACGGTCCCAAGTTCTAAACTTATTAAACCTTCTGCTCTTTTCAAATGGTTCTCAGGTTGTTTGGAGGAACATCACACATCTTTGTACCAAAGCGTTTCTGTCTGGGCTCAGAAAACACTGATTGTTATTCCCCTCCTGCTCAAACGTTTACACAAGAAAATGATTCATGACTTGGCAGCGTTCCCGCTGCTGACTCGGCCGTTCGTTGCCATTTCCTGTTTGTATTTTCCCTCTATGCACAGGGCGTACATGCCCCAAGGCCGGCCGTTGCCGCACCGCCAGCCTATCTTCGCCATCGTTCTGTGTCGGACTGATAAAATCGCTCAGGGACCCGTCGACTCCCGAATTGTTTTTTAAACCGTTGACTCACCTTCGTGAGGTATGCAGTAAACCGGGCCGTCTTCACTTGTCTCGAAGGAGGAAAAAGACTCCTGGGAGGACCAGGACGGGCTCGGGTGCTCTGCGGCAGAGGGCGGCTCGATGAAGCTGCAGTTGAAGGTGTTCTCGGGGTCGTGACGAGAGACTGAAGGTTTGAAGAAAGAAGATAAATATGAGCAAAACAAAACCTAATGCAGTTCTCACCAGCCAGGGTGTATACATTACGGTCGAGCCTAATGTAGGTCAGCGTTTTTATGGCCCAGACGCTTCTCCTCCTCGTGGCTCATTGTTTTGTGCTGACCCACAGAAGAGGGGCGACTGGGGGGGAGCAGTGGTTTATCCTTCACATCTGCTTACAGACAGGAAGAGCAGGAGGAGACGCTGATCATCAGAGTCTGACCTGTTTATGTCTCTCTGACTTTTGGCTTCTAAACTATCCAAAGGAAGATCCCTTTATTTTTATTCTGAGGTGTGATAGAACCCTAAAACTCCATAAAAGTCACTTTCACCAAAACATGATCCTGGTACGAGAGTTTGATGTGACCTAAAACAAATATTTAAATACCTCAACATGAAATGTGACACAAAAGAATCCAGTGATCAAAATAAAAACAGTGATCCTTTAAAAATTCAAATCAACCGGAACTGTGACAAACCTGTAAGAAGAGAACCCATGTTTATTATGAGAACCCATGTTTATTATGCTCGAGAGGACAAAGGATCACTGTTGGAACGTTACGGGGGAAAAAGCAGCATTGCGGGACCACCAGATCACCAGAACTACCATTGGATGCCACCTCCGTGCCAAGAGAGTATTTGGAATAATCCGTTCCTGCCATCTAATCACAAACGTAAACATCTGGGTCTGAGTGGAACCGTGTTCTATGATCTGATGAAAACCAAAACTTGAGCTGTTTGATTGTTTTGGAAACAAGCACTGAACGTGAGCTCCTGCAAAGCAGGACGTGGAAGGAGGACACTGGAAGAACCTGAAGCCCAAGTACGGTGGAGGATCCGACACATCAGCACCAAATCAAAGCATCTCAATCTCCTGGAGAGCATCTCTATCTTCTGTAGCTCCATCCTCATATACGCCTTCACACAGTCCTCACAGGTAGGTTCTCCACACTATAAAGCAGCGTGACATGCATGTGAGAACTCCACTCAGCAGAATGAGGCCTTTGTTCCGCTGGGGTTAAAGAAAGGCTGACATCTGCGAGACTGGAACAAGACTGGAGTCTTTCGAGCTGAAAGAAGCTTCCAGACGAACCTTGACGCCACTTCGAACCCACAATTTGCTCTGCATGTACGATAAAACCACATTCTGAGCTCATCGAGTTTAAGCCACGCTGCGGATCCTAACGATGCCTCCAGAGAAACACGTCCGGGATCAGACCCGGGATTAAAGCAAAAGAAATAATAATAATAATAATAATAATAATAATAATAATAATAAGCTTCAAGACCTGAAGTCCAAAAAAAGTACAGAAATGCAAAACAAAAAGACCAACAGAAAGAATAAAAAGGCCAAAATAAAATAATAAGATAAAAAATACACCAAAAAAATAACACCAAAAATAAAGAATAAGGTAAAAGAACACAAAGAAAAAAAAGGACCTGGGCTCGAATGCATCAAGAACTCTAAGGACTCCAAAAAAATGTTTAAAAAAATGTATTATTATGTATTAAAAGTCAAATTTGAAATTAAATTCAAGAGGCGCAAATCAAAAAGGTTTCTTGATTTCTTGATTTCTTGAACGCAGTGGAGAATTAGGATTCCCTCTGTTATAATCTTTATAAAAACTTGTTTCCAGCTGATAAAATCCCCGCTGTGGAACAGAGGAACATTTGGTCACTTCCTGTTTTGAGGCAGCACATCCCCCAATGCCCTGGAATGCTGGGAGTCTGGAGGCCCCGTGATGATAAGGTTACAAAAACGAGAGGACAAAAAGAAAAAGAGATTGTTAGTGCAGTCAGAAGCCGAGACGGAAGGAAGAGAGACGAGCTACGGCGAAGGAAAGAAAAGAAGCGCAAAAAGCAAAACAGAAAGAGCCAAAACGGACGAGAACGGAAGAAAGAAACGGAAAAGAAAGAAGCAAAAAAAAAAAAAGCAAAAAAAAAAAAAATAAGGAAGGGAAACAATGAAAGGAAACGTCAAACAAAAGAAACAGAAAGTAACGCAGACATAAAAGCGCGGCAAAATAAAAAATAAAAAGAAGATAGTAAGACAGAAAGAAAGAAAACTTTCAGACAAGAATGAATGAAATAAACAAGCGATGCACAAAAAACAAAACCAAAAAAGACGATATAAAGGAAAAAAACCCTCAGACGTCTCATGTTAATGTTATTTAACGTTTTATTCATTTCTCTCTCTCTGTTTTTTTTTCACATGACTTGACGGCGACGCAGCAGCAGAAACGCTGACGTTCGAGTTCCTCGCGCTAAATACACCCGCTTTTATTGCCTGTGGCTCTTTATTTATTTAAGTGACTTTTCTGTTTTTGCAGCTTGAGAGGTTTTTATTGAAACGTCCTGGAGTTCGTCTTCAGAAAGCCAACAAAGAAATGATTGTTTCAGCGAGGATTTGCTCTTTTACGACGCGCCGAATCGGGGAGGGAGTCACATGTCTCTCTCGTGACTGTCTGGAGGACACGACCGTGACTCTGGGTCTCGTGTTGTGATATGAGTTCCAAAAAAAAACCTACTATTTAAAATTGGCATCCGTTCTAGATGGAAGAAGTTCCTCTTAAGGAAATCAAGCACAGACAAAAAAGAAATGACGTTATATCCTTATATATTATACAAGAAATCAATATTAGATCAATCATAAAACACGTTTTCTTTTTGTTTTTCTTAGTATTTCTCGGATCCGCCACAGCACCAGTGGTTAAAATAATTTTTTTTTAAATCATATTTTTTTTCTTTTTCCGCCCTCCGGTGGAGAGCCAACGGTTTTCTTCTGTTCATTTAATTTTTTTCCAGATTCCCTTGAATTTAATTGTAGGTTAAATAAATGTTATTTTTAAATAAAAATATGTATTTTTATTTCTCCCTCCTTCCTTGTACTGATTCCACATCGTCTTCGAGAAATTGAAAAGTGCTAAAAAATAAAGGTTTATTTGTATTTTTTTCCTCCCTCCTCAGTAGATTCTTGAGTAGAAACATCCGAGGCACAAACGATTAAAAAAGTCTGGTCTTACTTGGTTTTGTTTAAGAAGGTAAAACATGGAACTGGATTTGCACCTGGGTTCTAAAATAATTACTATAGTGGCCAAAATTAAAATAAGAGTAGCCACTTCAAACGAACAGCCTTATACTAGGAGGCTTTCTGTGGCCAGAGATAAAATAAGGAGGGTCTGGCAGCGGTAATGATCACCCATTAAAGCCAGGCTGGTGGCACGGCATGGCACAGCATGGCATGACAGGGCAGGGCAGTGTAGAACCAGCTAGGTTATTTCCCGTCCAGCAGAAACACACCTGAATATTCTTTCTGTTTGTGTGGCTGCTTTTGTGTCCTGCCAAAAAAAAAAAAAAGTTTCTTCTACAGACTGAGCGTTCCAAAATCACAGAGCAGCCTGCACAGGAGCCCCGAACAGGGCAGGCTTTGGTTTAGGATTAGTCAGCGCCCCAGATTTCCACCCCGGGGGGGGGGGATTTTAGGAGAAATCGTGAAACGAGAGAAGAAAGCGGAGGAGAAGAAAAGCGACTGTTCGGGTTCAGAATAACACAGACGCACAGCGGCACCGGGAGCCAAGAGCAACACGACCGGGACCGACCGCGCTCCGTTCACATGAAAGCAACCATGATGTTCCTCTCTCAGCCCGACCGGCCACGGCAAACCGAGAACCATGGAGGTTAGGATCGGTACGTAAGTGACTTCAGCATACAGCATCAACAACAGCAAGGAATTGAATTAGTAAACGGTTAAAGGTGGACCTACCGACGACTTTGGGCAGCTTCTGCCTACGCAGGGGGATCCTGGGTAATTTGGTACTGATTCGGCTGAATCGTCCACACAGGATCCTCTTGGCCTTCTTACTGCTGGTGGAATTGTCCTGATCCGAACTGCAAACATGAGACGACAACAGACCACCATGTGTCCAAGTCCTTCCTGATTTTATAACCAAACTATAACAGGATAAAAAACAAAACTCTGCTAAACAAACACTGGGTTTAAAATGAAAATTACATTAATTGATGCTTGGGGCGAAGCAAAACAGGCCCCCTTACCCCTAATATCCTCATATTATCAGGGCCAAGCCGCTTTGCTTGTGAGTGTGTGTGTCATTAATGAATTTATTTATTTATTTATTTACTTATTTTGGGCTACATTTCGGCCTCTCCCTGAAATAACTGGGCACGAAACCCAGGCAAGGGTCCATAACCCCGTCCTTAGGAGCTGCTGGATGTCACATGCAGGCCTGATTGGTAGGGAAAAAGATTGAAAGATCATCCTGCTCTTGTTGCAACAGCGACCCCTGGTGTCCTGTCCAGGGAACACATATGACCAGGAATAGACCCCGTACCGAAATGAAACGGGACGAAAACGGTGAAGAATTTTATATTATTAATGAATATTGGGGGCGGGCATGTGGTGCTGGGGCGTTCTAACGACCTAGAACGGCACCAGTCCTGCAGGTGTGGAGTTTGGTATGTTCTCCGGGCATGTTCCAGTATGCTGATCCGGGTTAAACAGTTACCGAGGGCGAATGAATGAATGAATAAATGAATAATGAATAAATAGAATGAAGTGCATTCGGGAGCAGAACATCTTCGTACCTGTGACGGTCCTTGTTGTTGCAGAGGCAGCAGCAGCAGAGCAGCGATAGCAGGACCAGGAGCAGTAAAGACACCAGAGTGCCGGCGGCGATCACGCCCATCCGCTGGTTAGGATCTGAGGAAGGGGGGATCACATAAAAGTTTAGGGACTTTGCAGAGTCAACGCAGGCTGCATCTGGTTTGGACGGGGAACGGAAAACGTGTTTTAAGTTGAGCTCGGAGAACATGAACGCATGCAAAACACCTCGCCGGAGAACCAAGCTGTGATGGAGTTCACCTTCCAAAATTCACTTTGCTCTCATTTCTCTTTTTTTCTTTCCCTCCTTTCCTTCCATCCTATTAGCATTAGAGGCCACGCTCCTTCTCCGGAACGTAAACGCAAAAAAGAGCAAAAAAAACAGCCGTAAAAATCAGACACCGGTCTGGAAATGCCATCAGGGCAGCCCTGGTGAGGCAGCAGCTGTCTACTACTACTAATACTACTAATACTACTAATACTGCTACGCTGACCTACATAGATCCGGCGCACGCAGGGACGCATGTTCCCGCCAACGGCTGCTCTGCATTTTCCTGTAAAATGGTTTTTAATATTAGGAAAACGATTAACCCTATTCTGGTGTTAAGTTCAACCAAAATCTAATATTTGGTACGGCCACCGGCCAAGGAGGAGCCACCTTTGCTTCCAATAATTCCTTAATCCATTCATCGTGGTCTTCAGATGATTTTTAGCTCCTGTTCTTCTAAAGCAAACGTTATCTTAATAAAATCTGAAGTTAAGAAAAAAAACACGATTTAAGAAGGTTTTTGTTTTTAATTCTTTTGTGAAT
>JAUZSV010139127.1:0-21354 GCA_034780495.1 Parotocinclus cesarpintoi | reverse complement strand
AGTTCATCTCAACACTAGTCAAATAAATATACACAAATAAACACCATTTTGGAGTAATCAATTAACCTAACACGCATGTCTTTGGACTGTGGGAGGAAACTGGAGTACCCGAAGTAAACCCACGCAGACATGGGGAGGACATGCAGACTCCACACAGAAAGGACCTAAGCCACCCCCCGAGATTGAACCCGGGACCTTCTTGTTGTGAGGCCAGCGGTGCTACCCACCGAGCCACCGTGCTGCCCCTTCCCTTACTGTGACGATGTTAAGGCATGAGGGAAATCATTCATTGTAGTTGTTTAATTTTAAAATCCATACACAGACGCACACACACCTCCAGCATGATAGTGCAGATGTGTCTCACACACTGCGTGATGGCATTAGGGGTGCCTGAGATGGTCACTGCTCTCTCTGTTGACTCTGGCAGTAAGTCTCCAGCCACCTGCACCTGAGCCCCAGTGGTCTGACAGACAGAGAACTGCTAACACAAAGCAATCACACAGGAAGCGTGGCTATTTAACTAATGTAATTAGAATTTTTACAAATGGCATAACGCATTTCATAATTGGCACTAATGACAGCATTAAGCAGGTGCTCATATCCAAAACGGCTTACAATTTAGCTGAGCAGTTGAGGTTAAACATTTTTGTCAAGGGCACAGCACTGTCAGAATGTCAGGGATTTGAACTCACAACCTTCTCAATGGTAGTCCAGAGACCAATAAGTCTCTCAATAAAATTGAGTGGACCACAAATAGGCTATTCAAAACAGCTCAGTTTTGATCTGGCATTGTTATGAGGTTCAGTTATTTAGGCCAACCTATTTGGAAGCTGTATATAAATTTGAATCTATTTGGGGCTTGTAGGGATGTCCTAGACATTCAAAGCTATTGGGAATTAGACCAACCAGTTCAGCCTCCTCAGCCCCGAATAGTGAGGGCAACTAAATTTACTCCGCTAAATCCACTAGCAGAAGCAGCATTCTTGTAACAAAGAACACTGTTCTAATGTCAAGCATGAACAAACTGAGGAAAATATTTCTGAGATAGTATTGCCTTCAGGTTGCTTTTCAGTTTTTTTATTTAAATACATGTGAACAAATGTGTAAAAGAAGATATGGTTTCCTTGAAATTGGAGTCAAAAAGTGCACGGTGTGTAACAGTGGACTTAATAGAGCAGCACTATTGTTTTTAATGCAAACAATTAATCACATTGTGTTTAAAACTTTAGGTTCAATGTGTAAACAAAGGACACCAAGTTTGAAACAAATGAACAGGCCATGAATCAACTGAGCCTCAATGAGACTATCATAATTCACCTTGTCGCAAGTCTGTTTGGGAATCAGATTAAACATGGTATCTACCTCTCTGATCTCTTTGATCTTGGAGCCTCCTTTGCCAATAAGTGAGCCACACTGACTGGCAGGGAAGACTAGGCGTAGTGTGACAGGAGGTTTGCTCGTCACTGTGCTATTCACCATACATGACAGAATGTCCTGTAAAAGACAAGGCAATAATATCCCATTCATTAGAAATCCGGTGCTTTGTGCATGTCTAATTAAAATTGATCACTTCCAAAAAGAGTTGGGAGCTGCATAATATAATAGACTAAGAAAATGAAATTAAAGTTTAGGCAGATTTATTTTAACTCACCCTGAGGCTTGCAAGACAAAAAATTCACACTACCAACAATTTCCAAATATACCACAACGCTTTTTGATTTATTTATTAAAGAAATGTAATTTCAGTACGTTTTGCTTTCATATAAAGTGGAATCCTTGGTGTAATGATTGCTGCTGTCTTACAGCAGGATGAAGATAATTACACATTTTGATATTTTTCAGTGTAATATGACACACCTCCTCAAACTTCTCAGCAATCATGCCAAAAGCTTTGAAGATAACCCCAGATGGGCCTGTGATTGTGACAATGCGTTCTGGGCTGGATCCATCCGAGATATTAATACGAGCTCCACTCTAAAATTACAGAGAAATAAAAACAAACATTGGTTATTGGACTAGTGCTGGATCAGGAAGAATGATGTGAACACACTGCAACATGACATGAGCAAGCTAAAAACATTAAATAACAGTTAAATGTTTCATCCATAGGTGCATCAAACGCATATTGTTTGGAAAATTCATTCATTCATGATTTTTATGACCACTAAATCCTAATCAGAGTCTCTTTACCTAGCCAAAAGGCACAGGGCGCAAGGTAAGAACAGCCATAGCAAAATAACATGCATTTCTTTGAACTGTGAGGAAACCGGAGTACTTGAATTAAACACCTTCGGACACCAGGAGAACATGCAAAGTCCACACAGAAAGGACCTAAACTATTATATCTAAAAAGTGTATTGATATTGATATACTTGTTATCTGAATGTACCGTATTAGAGCAAAATAATTGGCAAACAAATATTTAAACAATGGAAGTTGTTATTTAAGTAATTTCCTATTAGGAAATCCCAATCTGGTTTCTGTATGTTCAACATCTAGGCTAATTTCAGTGATGACATCATAATGTAGTTATGCGGGGATGATCTGACTGGTCTACCTGGCTGTCTGTTATCTGTGGATTGGGCATGGTTTGCCTCTTTGAAATGCAGACTTTTTCGTTTATGACTGTATATACTCTTTACTGTCATTAAAAGCTGTTTTAGCTAGTGCTGCACGCTATATTTAAAAAACAACTATTATCATTTTTTTTATTATCACTAAATTATTTTTTTATTTGGCTTCCTTAACGTCACTTTCAGCGTCAATGGCCATGTAAGCGACACACGCAAGGTTATATCCATACACAAGGTTATCTCAACACCAGTCACATATATATACACATTTTAATGCTAACTTAGAGTAATCAATTAACCTAACAGGCATGTCTTTGGACTGTGGGAGGAAACCGGAGTACCCGGAGTAAACACATTCAGACACGGGGAGGACATGCAGACTTCACACAGAAAGGACCCTCGATTATCACTAAATAAAACATTAAGGTTGGCAGTTCATTTAGTGATTTAGAGGATTCAAATTGACTATAAATAATAAAATAGCATTCAATTATTAAAATGATGCCATACTAGTTATGAGTGGATTGTTGTTTAATGCTTTCACTGCTATAACAGATGATCTCCTGTTCAAAAATGGGTTCAATAACCCGACTGACAAGGCCAAGTAAGGATCTTGACTCCATCCTGGTGCTCATCAATACTTGTATGAATAATTCTAGCGGTATTAGGTGTTGGACGGTTGATAAAATATGAGCAAAATCTGGAATTGCACCAAAGGTTAAGTCTGGAGCTGTAAAAAGGTCTACCCTATGATCAAATTGTGTTCTCTCAAAACAACCTCTGTGATGGACAAACTTAAATATGAAAGATGATTAAAGTTTTATTAACATATGTTATTTGAGTGGTGCTAGTGGTTCAGGCTTTGTTCAATACAATTTTGGTTGTCTGTCACTTTACTATCCTGTAAAGTGTCTTAGTAAGCCCCAACTCTTTTCCTGAGGTAAAAAAATACTATTTAATACTGTTTGAATGTGAAAAAAATGCAGCTTATGTGCCAGATGCACTTCAGCAATTCAGACGCTTTCATCTAGGCTCTTTAAAACTGTATTTGGATGCCTTAGATATCAAAGCCAAAGCTGTTAGACCTTTATTACAGCTGATATATGTTGCTAAATTACATAATACAACGCACTGAGTACATTAGAAATCAATTATTGCAAACTATTTCATGAACTGTATAATTTGTTATACAAATGTGTACAATTTTTATACACAATTTAAATGAGGTACTTACCTCTTCTCTCATTTTCTTGACTGTTTCTCCTTTCTGAAGAACAAAAATTAGTAGCTATTAAAAGATCACATTTACAAAACAAATACCAATAGAAGACCATTGAAATTAAGGGCTGGTGCTAGCCTGCTATATAAAAACAATAAATACATATTAGAGCATATACACACCTTCCCAATGATGCTGCCTACTTCCTGCATGAAAAATAAAAACAAATAAGACATATAGAGACAAAAGAATGCATTAGAGGCGATACACTGTATTTCACAAAACATGATTTAAGTGATGTTTAATGTTATCGTTTGTGTGTACTACACAACATAAAATGTAGCTGCCTTACTAGCTATTGTTTGGACATGAAATTCAAAGTGTAGAGCTTCTTGAAGACGGATGATCTTTAATCATAGCATTAAAGAAAAACCTGAAGACAAATTTGCTCATAATGAACTTGAAATTTATTTATAAACTAGAGCTATATTTAAACTTTTTAAATATAGATCATCATGACAAAAAGACATAAAAAGTTATTATATATCTAGGAGCTTATGAAACACAACTAAACAAAGGTATGTAACCTGTATGAGCCTTTAATACAACTCTATTTTTTTATTACATTTTTTTATATTCATTTTTTGCACTGTCATCCACACTTCTTTGCACCAAAGTCACCAGAAAAATGCCACTAAGGAAAAAATTATATCAAGCTAAATGTAATCCTTCAATGCTTGCAGACTACTGCTGGGCACTTACCAGAGATAGCCCAATGCTTAATTACTAGAGGCACTTAAAAAGGAGCTGAAAAGCCAGGTACTATGGACACATTTCATACAGTCCAAATAATTATATTTATAATTTTTTTGTGCTTAAGCATGTACAATGAATCATTAAAGTACATTTAGTACTTTACTTTAAATCATTTGATGAAAAATACATGTGCATGTTTATATTTTCAGAAATACTAAAAAACTCTTTAATTCCATGTAAACTAGAGCCAAATGACTTGCTATATTTGAATTCAGCACATCAAAATCATTATTTCTGAACCAGAATTATTTTAAATGTTATATTATGTGTATATAAACTCTGCTCCTGGTCCAGGTGGCGTACAGTTGGTGCAAACAAATGTTGTTTTCTGCAGACCGGATGATGCACTGGTAGCACCAGTGTAGCAAAATGAATTAAAATTAAATATGTCTAATAATCACAAATAAACTTGTGCTGGGATTCGTCATAATCCCACACACAGATAATGAGCTTATTACTTTATTCATATTCAATTAAAATATCTTCTCATACTTCCTTGAGTTAATTACTTAGATGGTCTCTTAGCCTTCTCCAGCGACCAACCAAAATGAACTTATTTTTTTCCATACATCAATTAAATATTTAATTGACTTTCTTCAGTTCAATTTCACTCTCCCTATGAATCCTGATTACTTTCTAGGTTCTTATAGATCTCTTCTTTTCATTTCATTTTCACAATCACACATGCAGTCAAACAAACTCTTAACATAACGGTCTCCCTACAAAGACTCCGCCATTTGCATGAGCATTCGGGATGCTTAGAAAAGCATACACAGCAGTTGATAACAAGAATCTCTAATTAACTATCGGTTCCTAGGAAGTCGAGTTCCTAGCACAAGTACTTATGCTGGTACATATGATAAATGCATTTGCTGGACATACTCTAGAGTTCTTACACAGTATCTGAGTGCTGCCTGTTACATTGCTAGGTATGAACATACACACAGCAAATTTGGTAACATACCTTAAAGGACACAAACATCATGAACTTATGAAGACATAATGCTTTAGTAAAGCATAACTGTCATTATGTTTTCTAAATGACATAAATAATGTCACCTGCTCACTTTATGCATATTCATGATGAATTATGTGTATGAATTAATAATTACTTGCTCATGAAAAGCTAACTTACTAAATGTAAGCATATAAAATATTTTTTGTAGTATCGACCCATAAGGTGCCATGCTTTTGTAATATCAAAACAAGGCAGTAGGGTAAGAAAGTTTCGGATGATTTTTATTTGAGTATGTATTATAATAAAGCTCAAACGCCTCATAAACATTTATAATATGACTTTCCAGGCCTCACCTTTCCGTGCATTAGCAGGCGGATGGTGAGGGTGACATTTAGCCCTCCCTCAGACCACCAAGCAGCCTCCTTCTCATTCATATTCATTCTTCTTGATGATTTGAACACTTCACTCTTCAAGACAGACAGGCTCTGTGCAGACAAACAGATAAGGATGTTAGGAATTCAGTCAGCCTTCCTAACAGACGGTGAAGCAAATGCAGTTCAGTACCCAGCCTCAGTGATGCCTTATTCACGGTTCTACATATGTGATTACTTCAATAACCCCTCCAGCTGCAACACCAATAGTAAATGCAATGCTTTCTCAAAAAGATACACAATTACAATGTTGTCTATTGATTCATTTTCCTCTCTTTTGGATTTGAGACTTGAATTTAGCAGTTCCAGTGAGATTCACATTCACAACAAGTTCTTGTTACCTTGTTTGTAAGCGTTCAACTGTGCACATTTATTTCCACTTTTCTCTCCTAATCTTGGACAGTGTTTATGATTCACTAAGTATGATGCACTGTGATAAAGGTGCTGAGGTCACAGTATGCATAAAGGTGAAATGAAATAGCTCTGTGTTTCCAGACTCTTTTGAAAGGCCTTTGAAGTGAATCATGTGAATATCTATTAAAGTAACAGCTATTGTAAGTTTACTCAGAATAGATACCATGCCTGATCTTTGCCTAACAAGGCCATACATATAACAAAAACTGTGTCATTTGTTTTCTAGGAGGTACACAATACTATTACTTAGCTGGTTTTTGTTTTTGCTTTTGAATGACTTTTTTTCTTCATTGAGATACATACATGAGGTTAGAAGTAAGGAGATCTCTGTTGACATGTTGCAGCAGGAAGGAAGCATGAACACTGTGGATAATAACAATAACAGACAGATTTATTCATTAAAAAACAATAGTTCCTCCATCATTTAAGTTATTATGATATAGCATAAACAAAGGAAAGCAATTGTGATTTTGTGCTAATACTGACAGAAATTTTATATTAACAAATTCTCCAATGAAAAAAGAACATGCAAACATAGCATTTCTAAATAATAAAGAGGTCTGGGTTACATAAAAAAGCTGGACTTTTACTATACGTCACTTCTATGCTGTGTTGTTCCATCAGGTAAATGCATCAACCAAGCAGCAACATCCTTGCCTAATCCTATAGGCCTGGATTTGTTTGACTAATGCTAAAACCCTTTTGACCCATTTCTGTCTCCTTGGGCTTGTCAGCAGGCCCCCAAACCTGCAAGCCACAATTCCACATTACAACCCAGCAATAACATACATATAAGCTTATATAAAGCATAAGGTTATAAAAATATGACCTTTTTTTTACCAAATTTACATAGTGACTGAGAATCTGCGTAGTCAGAATTTTATTAGTTGTTAACTTTATATATTTAGATATTTTTATTTAAAACATTTAAAATGGCTCATAAAGTTTAACACTACTTTGTCAGATGAATAGAAATCTTTGACTATTTAAAATGATCCTGCCTACACTAATTCACTTAAATAAGAACATAAATGAGGTGATGCATATAAGCGTATGTATATTCTACCACATATAACAGTATACTGATACAAAACAAGATACTTTTGTAAGATACAAAAATGTGTACATGCACACAATCTGTATATGTGCATATGCATCCATTCAAGGTTTCGGTACTGATTTAAACTGCTTTCTATACACAAACTACCAGGCCAGGAAGGTAAAATAAATCAAAAGCCCCATTTTGTCTCATTCTTTGGATAGTCTCTAAATGTTACAAGCAACAAGTTAGTTAACTGACCTGGTGTCCTGATGGAGGCTGAAGCGTTAGGATGGTGTCAGTCAGTTGCTTTTCTCTCCAGTTTGTCTCTCCAACAATATGAGTTTGTGACTCTGCAAAGGCTGCAAGGTCTGGTAAGGAAGAATTGCCCCCCTTTGTTGTCAACTGTATTCAGGGAATGGACAGATGGCCTTGTGCCCGTAGCTCTGCCCAACTGAGACTAGCTTTACTGTTTTTTCCTTGCTGTATTAGTCTCTGATAAGCCGTACACAGAGTAGGCCAGCTTGGAGTCCCTCATTTTCCTAATACCCACAGAGTAAATCCCATCATAAGCAATAGATAGAGGAGGAAGAAGTTGATTTCTTGTATTGATGCAATTCTCAATCAGGTCTTGTCCACTCGGATGCTTCTGTAACTTATCAGCAATCTACCTTCCAAATTCAGGGGATAAAAACATGAGACACACTGGGAAGATGCTTGACAGTCTAGGTCAGAGAAAAAAAGCATGAATAAAACGAGTTAAGGTTCCTGATTTATATGAAAATCTCCATCACCATGAACTGATTGTGTCACATTATTATGGATGGAAAGACACAGCGCTCTTGAAGTGTCACCCCCCTCACCCACACCCAAGCATCTACTTCTGCTAATGAGGCCAGATCTCTGTGAATACAATGTAGGCCTTTAACAAAAAGAGATACATTGGTTTGAGAGCCAAATTATGAAGTGAAAGAACCAGTGGAGCAGAAGTGACATATTTAATTACTACACACTGTTTGGGGTGGCTATGAACCACGATAACTCTCTTTGTTTTAAAATCTCAGTCCATTGCACAGAACTGCAACTTGAATTCAATGCAATTTAACATAAACAAATTATGTTTTAAATAATGTCAAATATTTCTCATAAATGTAAAGTCTAAATGGTTTGACTACTGGCTTGATCACTGTGAAATCTGACTTATGCACATTTTCAGACACGTTTTTTTAGTTTTGGCATATCCTCAGCTCTTTCAGGAATTAAATAATAAGGCACCAATGACTGTAAAAATTATATTAGGAGGACTGCAAAATAAGCAACAGATAAACCAAATATTTTACCCCATGAAACAAAAACATATTAGTACCTAAATTGTCTTAAACTACATTACAGTTTTATGGGTTTTCCCAGTCCAGTCTGACTGAGTAAAGCTGACTGAAAGTACAGTTTTAACTTAGCTCAACTGTATCTGTAATGAGCATTTAATTTCAGACAAGATACACTAAATGATCTAGAAGTGACACTGGTGAAACTTCATACATGACCCAATTCAGCTCCAAACCCAACTAACAATAGGCATGTCTACAGGTTTTATGCTATCCCTAAATAGTGAAATAAGCAGGTATTCACATATGACAATACCCAATACACAGACAAAGTCACCATGTGTGCTGACTTTGCACATTTTTCATTATATCTGCACATTATTCAAAAGTGAACAGCTACATGTTTTAAGGTGTAATGTTTTACATTATTTAAAACATAAATGGTTTACATTTAGTTTCATGACACTTGCAGTTGTGTGCAATGACTGGACATTTAAAAAGATTGATAAAAAGAAGATAGAGAGTGACTGCATTTATCTGTAAGTTTAGTTCATGTGTTTTTGTTCAGCCAGCAATATTGACCCTAATCACTCTGCAAATGTTGACATATGAAATGTAAAAGGAAAAACCCTAAAGCTTTCAGGCTAATTAAACATTTTTACACTATGGTATTAAGCAGTATTAGGTGTGGTTTTCATCGAATATAAAGCAACTGCAAATACTGCTTAGTCAAGAAAATATGACAGTCATTTAATATACTATATAGTGAAAATGCTTTACACTTTCATTTTATAGCGTGAATAACTTTGAGTTGCTCGAAAATTAGTGGGTGCATTAGGCACCACAAATGTCCGCTTCAGCCATAGAGTCCATGATTAATGCGATTCTTTTACCCAGCTGCCCTCTTCTTCATTTCAGCCACCTCATCAGATTATCTGAGTGCATTCAAAATGTGGTGTCTGACATGAGAGACATCTTGTTAACCTTCAGCTTTAATGTGAAATTAAGACATTTAAAGAATTTAAAGCATTGAAAAAATAGATGGGAATTAGGAAACCAATATGACAGTAATACAATTAAGAAGAAATGGAACAAGAAAATAAATCTGTCATTTTAAAACAACTTAAAACAACAGACAACAAGGAATATGCAGCAAACTGTTATGAGCAGTGGTGGTGTTTTTAACAGGACCCAAATATGCAGGATAAGTATATCCCACGTCGTATAATAATAATGGGGAAATAATATAGAACAACTAAAAAGGGATGAAGGGCAGAGCGTGATACTCCTAACATAATGGAACCGAAAGGATAAAGGGGCGCGCCGAGGTTGTGTCCCAATTGGGAGCAACGCGCGACCTAGTCGCCAGAGGACGCCAAAGTGTCAGTCAGGGCAAGCGTGCATATAGCACGGTTGGAACGTCTCTTAAATGGCGAGGCACGGAGGTAGTCCAAACTCCAGGGAGCGAAAGTGAGCTCGAAAGTGCATGCAATACTAAAAAAACTAAACCGGGATACGTCTTATAGAGTGCGTCTTTACCCGGTGGTTACTCTAGTCGGGGAACACCTCGAGCCAGCCACGACTAGAGTCCGACTCAAGCATGTCAGAAAAGTTTAAATTTATAGCAGATTATATATACACAGAAGAAGTATTATTAATATAATATAATTTATTATAAATGTAAACTCTTTCTACCACTTGACATAAAACTATCAATGTACAAGATAGGATATTGCTTGGTCTGTAATTAGGACTGCTTGGTCAGTGCATTTGTGTGGGTGGGGTTTATGAGATAATAACAAAGAAAAACACAAAAGTAATCACTGAAGAATTATATAACACACATGAAAAGTAATCAAAGCTCCCATAATTAAGGATGTGACAGCTAAAAGAAAAATGAAAAAATGTATACATATGCATGTGTAAGGTTGAAACACAGATATGGATTCAGTCAGACAGAGATTCATTCATGCTCCTGCATCCTCGTCTTAGTACAAAGTGTCCTGAAGGTCTGCAGGAGGCTGCATGGCTGCCATGTGACCTGCACAGAAGTTCAACAGCTTCATAGCTAGCCTTGAAGGCACACACAAATGCACACATAGCGAGAATGTGTATTATTCTTATTGTGGGTCATTTAAATTGATATCTGCTTTACCTTACTTAAATATTGCCATGCCTACAATTAACCCTATCTAGAGATGCAACGATCGACCGGTGACCGATATCGGCCGGTTTTTAGTGTAATATAAGTCTCATATAGCCGATTCTCTGCTGATCATAGAGGCTACACTTGCACTCCACGTAACAGTGACAGTACCAATATACAGCCACACATTAAAAACACTCTACTTTCCCTAAGATTCATTTATGATTCAATTCTGTTTTAAATACAGTTAGAGTTTTAAACTGTGTTTGTTTATTAGACAGACTGGCACATGCTGATGAAGAGGATGTTTTCAATTTTGATCCGAAGTGCTCTACAGAGTCTCTTCCAATGTAGTGCAGTATTAGTAAGGAAGCAGTGATACATAGTTATTTAGGTTACAGCCATGTCTTCAGCATTCTAGCTCTGTGATTGAGTGCTGACTGCAGTATACGACACAGGGAAACCACCTTGTAACTTTATTACTTTATTTAAAAATAAACACCATCAAGATGTCTTACCTATTACGCACTATGGGAAGTCCTTTATTTCCTTTAATCTTTCCATATAAATTTTGCATTTGTTTTACATAACCAACACATTTAATACAGTAACCTGCAGTGAAACAAATCTTCGGTGGAAACTAAATGTGTGGTATAATGACAGAATTGCAACCCTTTTGCCATTCTTATACAGTCTGTGGTCAGTCAGTACATCTGTGTGAATAGATGTGTGAGAGGAAGTTTTTAGAGAGAAGCAAATGGGCCTCTGATTGTGGTGGGATCTCCTAGTGTCCCATTCATAATGGTGTGGTAAACAGGAAATTATGTCATCCATTCGGTCATCCTCTACTCCTCTCTTTTTCCCCCCATCACACAGCTCTATTTTTAAAAGAGAGCAGAATGGATGCAGCAGTCAGGCCACGATAGGGACACAGCCAAAGAAACTTGTACTGCAGCAAACACTAGCACATCTAGCTAGAGAAAGGTGAATATAGTAAAGAAAACGTAAAAGAGGTGAGAAAGGGAAGAATGACGAAACAGAGAGAGACAGCAATAAAATGGAGAATTGAAGGTATAAGCAAACTCCGCGAAGGGTAAGTGAAAGCAATGATGGAAAAAAGAGTGGTGGAGACAAATCGGGAAAAGAAAGGAAAAGCAGAGGGTGATTAGGGTCACCCTGGCCGACAGCCAAGTTCAACACAACAAGCTCTGTTTCCCAGCCCAGGGCTGTGACTCCACACACACACACAAACACACACACACACAGACACACACACACACGCACGCACACACACGCACACAGGCACACACACACTTATGGTAAACATATGACATCGGTTCTGGGGTCTTTTCATTAACAGTTATCACTTTAGCTTCTAAACGGTCATTGTTGTTTCTTGTTTTTGTCCGCACAAGGTAATGTCACTGTCAGATGTTATTATTATTCACACACACACACACACACTCCATCAACAGCACAAAAAACCAATCTATTATGAGAATAGCACTGTGCCAAACCATTCATGTGGCTGGAATGGAGTTGCAGCCATGTCAGGTTAGGTTGATGTATGCAGCACAAAGTGAAGCAGTGAGTAGAAGCTGGCAGCAGCACATGTGCTAATGTGTGGGTTACTGTAGTCGTACACACTAGTATGTCAAAAGGTGCAGCGAGGAAATGGCGTCAGAAAATGTTAACGAAAACTTGAGCGGCAGCATTACCAAAGTAGACTCAACGGACACAACTCAAGGCTTAAATCACAAGGAGACGTTGAAAAGAACGGTGACGTGTACTGCATATTATGTTGAAAGCATGTTCCCACACAGGCAGGTAATACCACTAATCTTTTTTATCATCTGAAGCTGTGTGATGAGGTTACACAGATCACGTCTTCCAGACTCAAGCAAGTGCTGGTAAGTCCTTCTCCAGTGTCATGGTTCACAACACAAAATGCCATAGCTCACTTTATTGCAATATACCTGAGGCCAGTTAGAATGGTCGACAATATCAGATTTAAGCAGCTGATTAAATTAAGTCACCTTCCCCAGCTCCCTGGGCATAAACATTTCTCTCACATGGCACATCCTCAGATATACATGAAAGTTGAAAAGGAGCTCCAAAGTGCGTCATATTTCGCTACCACAACGGATGTCAAGTCGCACGTCTGAACTTCATATAATCCTTACTGGCCACTTCGGTGACTAGACAAATTTAAGATTGAGGTGTATAATGTATACATATATTTCTTTACTTTTTTTAGAAAGTCATGTAGAGAATGACCGGAACGCACTGTGTCTAGAGTTTAAATCAACCCAACAGTTCAATCGGGGGGTTAAGTTGCAGCTGTGAAGATCTGCAGAAGTAGAAGTGCCTGGAAGCCTGTGAATGTCAGCAGGGACAGATAGTGGGTTGGGAGATGAGGGATACGCAAATATAAACCTGGGTACCAAATGCTGGGATTGGTTTCTAATTGCATAGGATTGTATAAGACATAGTATTTTCCTATCCAATCCATTCCTGTATAGAATGGCATTAAGTTAGCAACAACAGCTTGCTAACAACAGTATACTAGGAGAATGTCAGTACTCAGATACTCAGATATACGGGCACTGTTACAGACAATTTGTGCAAAATGAATAGCAGTTGATTAGTGCACACTTAGACAGAATTTGGTTAAATAATACAATTATAAAGGAGTTAATAAGGAACCAAGGTGATAAATCTAGCAGGCAGTTGTTTGCTACAATTAGTTACTATGGAGATATATAACCAGAGTATCTTCTGAGAATTTATCATAATGTGACAGATTTCAATATGGTATCCTGAACCCATGGTAATTCCCATTCATGGACAGTTCAAGTACTGCAGTCTGGCCTTAATGAACTAATGAACATCACAGACCCAGTCTAATTTATGCAATACAGTGTTTATGGATGTCCACGTACCCACTGTGTCTCGCCATGACAAGCATAGAAAGCAAGACTCTAAACTGTATTACAAACACAGACACAAAACAGTATATTAGTAGAGCTAATTGCTACCTGCTTAGACTGTGCCTATCCGTCAGGGATACACACGGGTGTTCAGAAATCCCAAGGAGACTTGGTATTCAGTCACACACAGGCACCTTTACACATGTGTGCTTCCTCTACCGTCATGCCTACGTAGTGAGAAACTATACGTACTGGCATGTAGAGGACCACACACCCACACATACCAGTAGGCACGCCCACGCAGCCCCTCATCCAGAAGCGTACTGTGACTGAAGCCATGCTGTGGCATAATACAGCAGCCGAGCCCACCCATGATCGAGGAATCCATCCCTGGAGACACAGACACAGTCTCACGTTCACACGCGTAGCCAAGCCTGTTAGTTAGCGGCGAGACACTTACCCCTCTTTTGCACCCAGCCTTCTTTGACGATGGTGACATCGCTCATGATGCCTCCGTCACGGTGTGCTCTCAGCTCCAACACGCCAGCTCCAGAACAAGTGAGGAGGGAGGGGGGAGGAACAGAGGAGAGCAAAGGAAGAGGAGAGGGGAGGGGTCAGTGTCTCTCTCCCTCCCTGCCTGGTGCTCTCCCTCTTGCTCTCTCTTTCTCGTCGCCGCTTTCCTCGTCGTGTTTCTCTTTCTCAGACTCTCTCACCAGTAGAAGCTGTTATGAAGCAGGCGATCCCCCTCCTTCTGGCTTCTCTCGCGCACTCTTCAGACCTTCCCACTCCTCAGCAGTGACTCACCCTGAACAAACACAAAAAAATGGAATGTAAGAATTTTTTCACTTCTCTTGTCTGACCCCTCCTTCCCACCTGAAATAGAAGTGTCATGAAAAGTGAAAAACAACCTTCTTGGTACACTCTGCCACTTTTCACTCTCCAAAATTCCGTATAGGTTAGAATGATGCTACCGATATATAAAGGAATGCGCCGTTCAACAACCACTTTACGTTCCATGAAACAGGTCGACTGAAATGGTCACTAACTGGATGCTGTCATAGTCACGTAGTCATTTCATGGTATTGTAATGTATATATAAATTATATTTTCAGAAGAAAACAATATGCATTAATAGATAGTATTAGAAACATCATGATAACAACAGAGGCTCAACAAGTGGATGTGAACCAGTTTATATAGTTATAGGTTAGAGAAAAAAACATGGAGGGGCAAAAACACAGTACTAGTTACAATAGGACGGGCCTATACATACAAATGTCATTTACCGCTTGGTAAAAATAAGCAGAGGTAAGTCAGATACAAACAAGTAACTTATGCAAAAAATATTTCAACACATCAACCGAGTTAGAACAGACTTTACAGCAGTCACATGAGCTAACGAGCAAGCCACCAAACGATCAGAGGTAAGACAGTTTTGCTTATTTACACTTTTATTTACATACTGCAACTTTGATTGGTTGATGAGGTAATCAGCTGTTTACAACCAAACCATTTGGAATTACAAGACAGAGTTCATTTACTATTATAATTTTACTATAATTAGGCCTTGGCCATTAAAGCATATGGATGATCTGATGTTCGTTAAAAGGTGCATACCTGTATTAAATGAACTGGTGTTATTAATGTTCCTACAACAACGGGGTACATGATGAGGGTGAATGAGTAGGTTTGGCAAACCTTACCCAACACTCAGCTAAAAGACCACAAAGCCAATTATTAAGTCACAATGTCATGCTGACATAATTAAAAGGAGGTAGACTTATTATAATATGCTGCAACAAGACTGAATTAGTAGAGGAAGTTGGAATTCCCCATTTTCAAAAACAAGTTACCTTCAGACAGCAGGCAACATTTGACATATTATAGAGGTATGCTACTGTAATGTACAAATAAGAGCTGTGGCCTTCTTCCATACAAGTACATGCTCAGTCATCTTACATGAATGAACCCAGTGGGTCAACACCTAAATGTTCACCATTCAGAATGACACTCACAGAATACTGAAGTGACCTTCTGACCTGTACTATAAATACAGTACAAATAACAGATATGTATGACAGTACCCCAATTGTTACAGTGTCTGTAATATTTAAACTATTTTTGAAGTGAAGAGGACAGTGAGTAGCACTATCCCATAGCAGGAGGAAGGTCCTGGGTTCAAACCCAGGTGGTCTGCATCCTTTCTGTGTGGAATCTATGCTTTTCGATGTGTCAACGTGGGTTTACTCTGTGTACTCCGGTTTTCTGCCACAATCCAAAGACATGCATTATGTTCACTGATTAAAAGTGGTTTGCTCAAAAGTGGTCTTAGTGTGTGTAGGTGTATGAGTGTGCGACTGTGCCCTATGATGGATTGGTCCTATCCAGGGTTGTTCCTGCCTTGCACACTGTGATGACGGCTAGCCACCAGCTCCCCTGCTATTCTGTCCATGATTAGGCATGATTATAAGAAAGTGACTGAGTGAATGAATGATTAAATGTGGAGTGAAAAACAGTGTTAAGGATCTATATCAATTCCCAATGGCTCACCAGAAATCAGCAATTCAAAACAGGAATAAACTCAGGAAATGCACATGAATCTATAAAAGAAAACACATCTTCTTACACTTGACACTAATTTGGCATGTTTATGTATTGCAATATTTAGTATATTGTAATACATATAGTATCATAAACATTGTATATTTATGCATTTTAATATAGATATTAGATATTTATGTAGATACTTCTGGCAGTTTTTTATACTATAGACACAGCAAATAAAGTGAATGGGGAACTAGATGAAATTATATCAACTTACTATAGACTTACTTAGACAAAAACGAAACCGCTTGTTAAACAACACAATAAAACCAACATTACATTTGTATATAACCTCAATGTGCAAGAACTTAAATAAAAATGGTTCATTAAGGTCATTAAATATAATCATCAGTTCTGTGACCCCAAGCTCAATTCAAAAACCTACATAAAGGTTCCATTTATGATATTTATATAACAAACTAAATGCAAAAATGCCAAATTCCGGATTCTGAAGCACAGCTACATTTTTATGGTTTGTTAAATTTAACCTGAGAATTATCCACAGTGTCACTATAATTAGGGCTGCAAATGTCAGTAACCAGCCTTATGAAACTCCTTATAAAGGCTTTATTCACATAATCTGTTTTCATGTTTGTGTCTGTATTCATTTCATTCTCAAATTACAACACGATGCAGTGAGGGTTTGTGTGCATGCTGCATGTGTGTGTGTGTGCGTGCGTGTGTGTGTGTGTGTGTGTGTGTGTGTGTTTGTGTCTGTGCGTGTGGTCGCAGAGCAGAAATATATTCAAAACTGGCAATAACAGAAATGACCAGCAACAAGTAAACTCCCAATAGACAATTTTTCCCAAAAACACAACACTGCAAGCAAGTTTGCTATTATAAGGTAGGTACAAAGGTGCAAAGGCAACTAGACTGCTCACAAAAATAAAATGAAATATCTCCTAATTGTTGCATGTATTTTGTATTAATCAGTGTATTTCTACTTCTGTTTCAATCCTGCAACATTAACTCAAGCAAGAACTGTGCTGAAAAACTCCGGCTTGTCAATTGGTGAGATCTGCCAGTGAGCTGATTAAGCCATGTATAGGTTGGCTCTTAATCTGTTATTAAAGATTCTGCATGAGGGCCAAACGAGGATTAATTAGCTCTTTGCTCATTGAATAGCAGCAGAACACGCATTTGAGGTCAGCCCAAACTCTGAGAAACATCAGGGTTGGCCTGACCTCTTTGGAATGTTCAGCCATATTTTCAGTGCCTCTCATAGCTCCTGCTAAATGACACAGAAATAATAAGTGTAGTTAAAAAGTTAGCTTTATTTTATTCCAATTGCTGTAAAAATCTTAATTAAGCCAGCAGTTTTGCATCGTAATATACTGATGTAAATGAAATGAACAGGTAAAGTTTGTGTATCTATTAAAACTAATAGTTGAATACAGATCTGCAAATTTGCATCATCCACCCACTGTAGACCTGCTCTGCTGAGTTAACACAATTTTTTTAGATCAAAGAAGAAACATGGTTTACATTCATACACTCAGGAAACTAAATTAGACGTACAGTGGTAAATGTCTTAGACATTTGTGCTTTTTACTAAATATGGGTATAGAGTTAGCTTAGTTTGATAATAACTGACAGGTTTGCACCGCAAAAGCAGGCATTTTTGTTTCTGTATAAATATTTCTGTTCTGAGTTGACAATGTTCAAATCACAAAAGTGAAATGAACCATGACATCCATATTTATGTAATCTCCTGCATTACGTCAATTTCATATACACATCATGTCTAATGCTAAATCTGCCATCTTTTATTAATTCTCCAATATTAAAATTCTAATATTAATATAGATCTGATACATAACTACTATTCCTTTCAAATGTGGTTAAACCTGAAAATGGTTTGCTTTTTAATACTATATTTAAAAATAGTTTGACATAGTGATTGCACCACTTTCTTGTTCCAGGTAGGATACTAACATGGTGATTAGAAAACACTTCAAACATTAATTAGAAAACAATTAGAAGCTCTAAATAAATTATATAATACTGTTCCTTTAACATACTCATATACTTAAGCATTCTAAATACATATTCACTGTATATGCAATTGACTGTCCGTTATCTCATTCAAAGAACATCTATAGCCTCAGCTAAACTGAGTTCAGTGAGCACAGCATATTTGAAGTTGTTATATACCAGTACCTCTAATAGTCTGAGAAATATGTGACTCAGCCTAAGTGGTGATAGAAATATGTCATGCCAGTCAATACCTCCTCCTCAACACCTGCATTTCTATCTTGTGGCAACGATTTAGCCATTCCTTTTGCACCCACGGACTGCCTGTAAGCTCACCTTCACTCATGAAGCCTCGTCGATGTAAACCTGAATGCTGCAGGTCTTCATACATGAACAGTAGCCTCTGTGATGTTATGATTAAACTGCTGTATCATAAAGCATCATCATCATACTTCTATGGATCTGGGAGAACACTCACAGCCTCGCTCCTTATTAGCAAACTTTTACAATATTTATTTGATTTACTTAATATTTGAACAATTTAACTATTGTCATGGATACTCAGTAGTCCACAAACAATACTTACCTAGCTATCAGCTGCTATGGCTGTAGTTTGTAATTTGCTAACTAATTAGGTGACTAAGGAGCTAACATTAAGTTCTGTAGTAGATTGTTAGCGGTCGGTGGTAGTATGTTTCCAGACTCATATGTTTGTAAATCGTTTCCATGCTTTAATGCAGACTGTAAAGGAATATATTTTTTATGTTAATAATCAACAGACATTACATTATATTATATTAGCTAGATAGATTGCAAGATCATTATGAAGCTTTTTATTGTATTTAGTATTTACATTTATGTTATTTAGAGTTATCCAGAGTTACAGTTAATAAAAGTCTTACAGTCCAAGCAATTGTGGGTTAAGGGCCTTGCTCAGAGACCCAACTGTGTCAGAAGTGGGATTTGAACCCTGGACCGTCTGGTAAACAGTCCTGTACCTTAACCACTAGGCCACCACATTACTACACATTTATGTCATTGAGCAGACTAACAGTTCATACAGTCTTACAATCCAAGCAATTGTGGGTTAAGGGCCTTGCTTAGGGGTCCGACATTGGCAGCTTGACAGAGATTTGAACCCTGGACCTTCTGGTCCATAGTTTAGTGTCTTACCCACTACAGTCACCAGTCAACAGTCACAGTAGTATTAAATACCACTATCATTCATGCACATGACTTGGTTCTCAATGCAAATGTTTTTCGCAGTGCTATGTCCGTGTGTGTGTGTGTGTGTGTGTGTGTGTGTGTGTGTGTGTGTGTGACAATATACACTATTTTATATTTGCCATTATATCTCAGTTGACTGACTGGTGGATAAAGCATCACAGACAACATGTCTTCATTTCATGTTTATGTTCATGTTTCATGGAATTGTGGTGGCCTTGTGGATAAGGTATTGACTTATGGATCAGAATGTCCAGGGTTCAAATCCTACCTCTACCATGCTGCCACTGTTGGGTCCTTGAGCAAGGCCTTAATCCACAATTGCTGTATCGAAAGATGTAATTCGCTCTGGATAAGGGTGTCCAATAAATGACATAAATTAAAATGTAAATATCATGCCTAATGAGTGGAAAAAATTCACAGACATCTCCAAAAGTATACACATCTAAGTGCTTAGAGGCTCAGTAAACCTGAACAGCTGAAGACTGAAAAAAACTTTCCTGGTCTTATGAATCTTGATTTCTGTCGTGACATGCATATGGTGGGGCCCAAATTTGAGATAAAATGCAGTGACCAAACCTTGACTGTGTGATGGTAGTGTAATACTGTGAGGAATGTGTTCTTGACACACACTTGGCACTTATTACCAATTAAACCACTAAATACCACATAGTGGTGCATATCAGGATATTGTTGCTGACAAGGAAAATCTCTTTATGATCACAAATAAACCACATTTTTACAGCTTCTTACAAAAAGTCAAAATTTAATCTCTGTTCATTTGTTACACTGTCACACCCCAGAATGACAGTGTGTTCAGCGTACTTCGCCAACCTAACATCAATTAAGCATTATTGGGTATAAAAAAATAACTGTTTGTTATTTTGGTTTTATTTAACGTCACTATCAACATTAATGTCCATTTCAGTGACACACACAAGGTTACATCTACACACAACATCGCATCATGACTAGTCATATATACGCTCAGCATGTGTATGGACTGTAGGAGGAAACTAAGTAAACCCACACAGACACAAAGACATGCTCCAAACAAAAAAAAACCCCAGAAAAGTCCACCCTAGGATTGACCCAGAATCTTCTTATTGTAAGGCAACAGTGCTACTCACTGAGCCACCGTGCCACCCGGACTGGAGTTGCAGCATGATTGTGCATCTGACACATACACATATGGCAGTTTTAAGAACAAGGGAGCTTCTATCCAGTATTAGAAAGGTAGTTTGTATAAACCATTAATAAGTATGTACAGTTTAATGACCATATAATCAACGCTTGTTGACTTTAACGAGGGAGGTCTTAAAATGACAATACATTATAACAGTAAATAAAATTCTGTCTTTAATATTCTGGACATTGCGTCTGTAAACACTGGGTCACATCAAAAGCCAATCACTGCTCTGGATATGGAGTGTGTGTGTGTATGAGAGAAAGAAAGAAACTACATTACCGGTTATGTGCTCATTCATTAGCTCACATTTGGACTACAGACTGGGTTTATGTTTGTTAGTGTTTCTGCCTGTCCTATTGTATGTAGTAGTCATTTGTTTGCCTCGCCAGTATCTGTATATTCTCTCTAACTTATACAACCTATACAACGTATATACTCTCCAAACAACATAAACATGTTCACATTTACTGACTACGTTTCGGTTTCATCTGACTTATCTACTGTGTTGTGTG
>JAUZSV010139019.1:0-13521 GCA_034780495.1 Parotocinclus cesarpintoi | reverse complement strand
AGATTGGGATTATGTTTGCTCTCTTCCACTGTATGCTATGTTCCTTCTTTGCCAATGTAACACCGATATTCAAAAAGGATAACAAGTCCCTACCTGGAAATTATCGCCCGATTAGCCTGACATGCGTAACTGGCAAACTTATGGAAACTATCAACAGAGACAAGATTGTAAATCATTTAGAGGATCACCATCTAATTAATGACTCGTAGCATGGTTTTCATTGGAATCATTCATGCCTGACAAATCTGCTTGATTTCTTTTATAATATAATCAATATGCATGATAAAAGTAAAGCAGCTGATGTTATTTATCTGGATTTTCAAAAAGCATTCGATAAAGTCCCACATCAGATAGCAAAGATTAAGTCACATGGTATAGATGGTGTTGTACTTTGGTGGTTAGAAAATTGGCTGAGTGGTCATAAACAGAGATTAGTAATTAATGGACAGGCATCAGAATGGACTGACGTAACAAGTGGTGTTCCACAGGGATCAGTCCTGGGACCTGTTCTCTTTCTGATATATATTAATGACATTGATAACGGGTTATGCTGTAAGATATCAAAACTCACAGACGACACTAAGCTGGGAAACAAAGCTACAACTGAATTTGAGTTTTGAGTGTCTACAGCTGCAAGCTGATTTAGAAACTGATAGACTGGTCTCAAAGGTGGCAAATTAATTTCAATATTGACTAGTGCAAAATTTTACACATCAGCAATAAAAATGAAAAGAAAAGCTACTGTAAGAACTCTGTTGCACTACATAATGTAAATGAGGAAGAGGACTTGGGTGTAATAATCTCCAATGATTTAAAGCCAAGTAAGCAGTGTGTAGAAGCTGTAAAAAAAGGCAAACAGAATTTTAGGCTTTATTGGAAGGATATTCGAATTCAAGTCTAAGAAAATAATCCTCACTCTTTACAATTCATTGGTGCATCCTCTCCTAGAGTATTGCATTCAATTTTGGTCACCCTACTTAAATAAAGACATAGATAGATTAGAGAGAGTACAGCGGCAAGCTTCAAAGATGATTCCCGGACTGAGAAACAAATCTTATGAAAGTTGTCTTGATGACCTTCACTTATTTAGCTGAGAAAAGAGAAGGTTAAGAGATTTGATACAGGTATTCAAAATTATCAAAGGCTTTGACAATCTAGATATAAGCAGCTATTTAAAGGCTCGACTAGTCTGATTTCACTCATAGTAATGGATAAAAACTCAAAGGCAAACATTTTACATCGCATGAAGCAAAGTACTTCTTCTTCAACAGGATTGTTAAGATGTGGAATGATTTACCATAAAGAGTAATTGAAAGCAATACCATAGATACGTTTAAGAATAGACTTGATAAGTACTTTGCTTCATGACCACGATTGACATTATTTGTGCCTCCGAAGTTATTATAAAGCTTAGAGGTATTTCTCATTATGTCATCTGTTTGCTTTTCTACTTCTACCACTCTAAACTCTATGTTTCTGATATCTTCTGCTTTCACAAACAGCCTCAAAAGGACCCAGTGGTCTGTTGCTCTATGCATTCCTTTGTATTCTTAACCAACCTACATTCCACATGACCATACCATCCTAAAAGACTCATCCATGTGCCTTTCTAATGATTTCTTCACACCACATAACCATCTCACATCTTTCTCCTACTTCCAACTATACTGTACTTTGCAAATTATCCATCTCTAGTGCTCTTATTTTTTACCAATCCTGACCTATGTACACTTAAGTTTCACAGCCAAACATCAATGTTGGGACAAGTTCTCAGTATAATTTTTTTGCACACTTTATGCTTCAATCTTTCCCATTCACAAGCGCTTTCATTGCATCCATAATTTTTCTCCCTTGCATCACTCTATTCACAACTTCAGCTTTCCCATTACCATCCTGACTATACTTTAATCCTAAACATTCAAACTCATCTACAGCTTTCAATTCTTCACCATGCAAACTGATCTGATCTTACAATCTGACCTCCTCTCCCTTTCAAAAACTAGCATCTTCCTTTTATTTGCACTCACTTTCAGCATCTCCTCCTACATACATCATCAAACTCTTAGTCTTAAAGGATAACATAGCATCATCTGCATACGACAGAACTGTGGCAACTTCTAATCTGTTTCTTCATGGTTAATTATCACACCATAATCATCCCATCTGGCTCTCATCTCATGCAATGCCCCATCCATAAAAACAGTAAATAACCATGATGACATCACAACCTTAATGCAACTGTACATTTATTTCAGACCAATCACTCATCCCGTCACTTACTCTTACACATGCACTAATTCCATCATGAAAGCTCTTTACAGCATTCAGAAGTCTTTAATGCCCACTATATAGAGTCAAAACTTCCTAAACAGCTTTCCTATTCACTTTATCATATGCCTTTTCTAAATTGACATACGTTGTAAATACCTTCTTTTATATTTTTCTTTATTACGACTTTCTCCACTGATTGTCTAAGTGCTAAAATTTTGTCTACTCACCCTCTACTATTCCTAAACCCACCTTGTTCTTCACCAACAAGGGGTTCACTAAACCTTCAAATATAATTAAGACTTATTTCTATATAATTTTTACAATGACTTTCACTCCCTTTTCCTTCATACAGCGGAACAATTACTGCCTTTGTCCAGTCATCAGACACCTGAATACTTTCCCATGCTTCCATACAGTGTCACTTTCCAGATCCACTCCACATCAGTTTCATCTCCAATCTTCACCATCTCACTCACCACTCCATCTATACCCCCAACTTTTCATTCTTTAACCCTTAAAGATCTAACTATGTATGACATATTAAATTCCACTTAGGCACTAACTACATACGCTGTAACTTCTTAATTTTTCCACCCATATTTGAAGGAATCAATGGTTCCCTTACTCATCAGAGGCATGCATAGATATCATATGTCACCCGCAAGTCTGGTTGGTCCACAGAAAAATTCTCCAATTTCAGTTAACCAGATATCACTATGGTAAGATGTAATGCGCACTCCCACCTGGCCCCCCCACCCTGCTATACAGTGTAAACAGACAAGTTTTGTGGGGCTCAGGTGGCGATGATAGCCAACTATCACATCAGGAGACCATGAAGAGTGATTTTAAATGTAAAATTAAAGAGACACTTAATCCCCTGGCACAGTGGAGGAAAGTGAGAGGGAGGATCACATGCTGGGGTCACTAGGTATGTGCTTGCTTTAAGTGGTGGCAGTGCACAACGATTTACCGTAAGTGCCTTAGTGACATGCAAAGGTTTAAATGTCTATGACACACTATGTTTAATTGGCTGTGGCTGTTTAAATGGTTCATGATGGATTTTCATAATATTTAAAAATTTGCTAATTTTCCACCATCTTACATTATTACATTCTACAAGCAGGAACAAGAGGAGGACCCCAGCAAAGGACTTTTCCTTGACAGCTCATTTGTTTGTTCCTGACGCCACCTCACGAAGGCAAGATAACCAAGCAGGTAAAAAAGAAGAAAAAAAATCAAAAGCTTTGACAATCTTCATCAAAGCAGCTTTTTAAGAGTATATCAGTCTGATTTTACTCATAGTTAGGGATGCAAACTTCCAGTTAAGCATTTTACTTTGAATGAGGCAAAGTACTTTTCTTTCAACAGGATTGTTAACATAAGGAAAGATTTACAAATTAGAGTAGTTGAATGCAACTCCAAGAATATATTGAAAAACAGACTAGAAGAATACCTTGCTTTAGATCTATGAATGGTGTTATTTGTGCCTCCACAGTTTAAAAAGTCTACAGATATTTCTCCTCAAGTCATCTATTTGCTTTTCTGCTCTCTCCACACCAAGTTTTATGTTTCTGATCTCCTATGCTATCACAAACAACCTTGAAAGGACCCAATAGTCTGTTGCTGTTTCAGTTCCTTTGTGTTCCTTTGTAAAATGTCTTGTTGTAACCATGTTGTTGTGTAAACAAATGGGGATTATCCTTAAAATCTAGTGAAAATTAGGGATGAGGGTGATGCATTATTATCCCTCCATGGTCACGATGGCAGAAGGGCAAGGCTTAACATGACTACACTGGGTAAAGTAGGTCTTACATGATAAGAATGTAATACATCAAAAGCTCTGTGGTAAGGCATCAAGACTGGATCAAGTAACTGGCAAGATACTTTAGCAAGAAGGACATTTCAGCCCTTTTTAAGTTGTATGTAAGAACTTGTGGTAAATGATGAATTCTCAAAGACTAGATGGATATAATGTCTTCGTGAAGAAAAGATAGTAATCAATACTGGTAATTAGTATGTTAAATGGTGGAATGTATGGCAGGCAATGACAAGGAGAACTACAAGGATCTCAAGCAGAATAATGCAAAATAAGCAGGAGGGATTTCTGAGTTGGCACATCAGATTCTTACATAGAAACTGCCCATCATAAAAATGACAAAAAGACAGTACGGTGCAAGCAGCTTTTACTGATTTGGAAAAACCATAAGACACAATGAACAGGGCAGGTTTATATGTCAGTAAGTAGAAGAAATTTATGGATCATCTGGTAAGCTACTATAGACAGTAAAAGATTTTTAGAAAAAGCTTTGTATGAGTCATGAGTCAGAAATGGAGAATTGAATAATTGGTCTAAGGTCAAAGTTGGAACCTAAAAGGGATGCATTACATCACAAAGGTCATTCAGTACTGCCTGTGCTAGTGTGTCAAAGGAGTTTAACAAGTAGAGTTAAACATGATGGAAATGAGTGGAAGGTGTGATGCATCTGAATGCAGATGATACAGTTCTACTGGGGAATCAATGCAAGAGCCACAGATAACACTTTAAGAGTCTGAGATTTTCCAAGAGAAACCCAATATGATTCTAAGTAAAAGCAATGTAGTTGTGTGTGATAAAAATACATCATAATGTGAATTTTTCTTTGAATGAAGGATAAAACAAATATCAAAAACATTCTGAGTTGCAAATTCATCAGGGATGATGTAATGGAGGGTCAAATTTACATGACACCCATGAATCATACAAAAGTAGATTTAACATTCAGAGAGGCAATGAAATGTGAAGCTTTATTACTATTCAGAGGTTACCAGATGGAACAGCGAAGCCAAAATTTATTAAAGTGAGATATGTGTAGAACACCAAGATGTTCAATAAATAATCATGACTGATATGAATTTTGACAGAAGAAGGGCAAGGTGTGAAGACTGATGGGCACCAGATACAATGTGAAACAGATATGTTATGGTGCAGGATGTGGTAAAAAGTGAAGAAGGGTGTGCTGGACTGGTATGGAGATGTACATAAAATATCATTTGAAGATTGGCAGCACAGGGAGTGAGCACAGGGAGTGACGAGGATAGAATAGACAGATAAAAAAAAAGTTTTGAAGGAGCAACAAAATGCTAGAGTTTTTTGGAGCATATTGACAGGAATATCCACAAGCTGCCTGGTGTAGTAAGGTTTGCTAAAAGGATAGGTGTAGCATACTTTAGTGTATGCTAGTGAAATTTGGGTCAACAACAGTAAAAATGCAAAAGATTGTAGGCATAAGAGCTGGAATTCTTGAGAGGCAGAACAGCAGAGTGATAATGAGAAAAAACGAAAAAAAAAAAAACAGCATTACTGTATACAGAAAATTACCGATACAGTAAACGGTGAACTAACACAGTGATGTTGGGATTTAGAACAGTGGTGGGCAAAATATCTGAGAAAGTGAGTGGACAGAAGAATTTGGGTAAAGTTAACGGAGTGTGTAACAGTCAGTGGTGAGGAATTATATGTGAAATAAATACAGTATGGTGTTTGAAAGAGGAACTATCTTACTGTTTAACAGAAAATAGTGTATAAGATGCAGAAAATAGACAAACAATTAAGTTAACAAAAGTAATTAACTCTGCAAGGTAAGTGTGTGTAGCTGTATGGAAAATTCAAAGGTGTCTCATGTAAGACAGAATTATAAACTATTTGCATGATAAGTGTGAATATTGGTTGATGTGCACAGATGTGCAGCTACTGAAGTGTGTTGAGGATACTCTTCATACATTACCAATATCAACAAAAGCAGTAAATGTTAAATACACAGAGACAATCGATCTTTTTCACTAAGTTCTTTTGTGTACTTCAAGCATCATTAACTCTGCATGCTCCAGTACATACCTCTCTTTATCACTATGAAACATACTTAACTGCCTCTCCCACCTAAGGGAGGTAGCATCAGGAACAAATGAACAACGGTTTAATTTGCATGCATTCACTCTCTAGTTCATGTATGATGTGTCAAAACCACATCCACGACCATGCCCCACAGATCTCTCCATGTTTATATTGACATAAATTGCCAAAATGTTGATACGCAGTGTTTAATCAACAAAAAACTTGTGAAAATTGAATATGCTATTTTTTCCATTATTTTATCAGAACTTACCTGAACATATTGGCCATCTGACAAACGTACAGTGTCATCTGGAGGTGCGTTGTGAGAAAGCATTCTTGCCTGAGGAAATTCTGTCTGAATCTGCTGTGTGAAGGCCCCAATCTGCTCATACTCCAAGCCTCAGTAGATGTACACTTTGTTCTGAAGTACAGTAAAATTCAAGCATCAGTTTACCATTATATCTTCATAGTTTGAGTAAGAATCTGCCTTGATGTAAAGGAAGCTATTTTCATTGTGTGACTTGGTTGCTTACACTCAATATTACCCTTACATCCATCCAAGAGGGTCCCCTAGGCCATCTTTTTTGTTAAGAACTAAAGAGAAAATTCCAGGGTCACCAAGAGGTGTGTATGGACACATGCTAAACCACTATGCCTTAGACTGAGAGATCAACCAACCTTTTAGAGACAAGTCTTCATAAACCTACCACGAAATAATACAGCACCTTGTTGTTAATTAGATAGAAAGAGATGACATTGACTATGAAAAGTATGGACAGATTCTGTGTAAGTTAAGAACAGAAGTATTTCAGTTCATGATATTGGCAGATTGACTAATGATTGCATGTAGTGTAAGAGTTTTGCCTGTGAAGGTAACAGAGTACATGGAGATGAAAGTCTCCCCTCATATATTAACTTCATGTACAGAGAATGATTATGAAGTGCTCTAGTACCAGTATTGTGAATGTTCTGCTGACACTGTAAATAAGTTCAGGACATATACATCAATTATCTGTGAGTTGTATGTACTTTGATCCATCCCATTCTAATGGGAATGGAGTCAAAACAATAGATGGTTATAATCATAAGCGAACTCAAAGTGATCGTAATCCTACAATTACTAGATATACCAATGTTAACACTGTACTTCAAAACAAAAATATGCCAGCCATGCCCATCAAAGGGCACAGATACTCCATCCTTCTGATGGGATGACAACATTTCAGTAAATACGATCGTCAATGTGGACTGTCTCCTTTGAGTTGTCTGCTTCAGGTGGTTTTCTTTATGTATGCGCCAAGTAAAACCACCAACAATATGAGCTAAATCTTTTTACATGACTTGAGATAATGAGTACCTTTATATTCTCTAACTTCTGAGTTTCCATGAACAATGTATACCTGCTGTATCTTGTCAAAAGAATGTCTTTCTACATTTCAGCTTACATCTGAAACTATCTAACAAAAACTGAAAGTATTTAGTAACAGAAAGAAAGTAATAATTCACAAAGACAAAACTAGCAAAAGAACTTGCCCACTTACAGGGGAACAGAGTATCATACTTATATATATCATCTTTATCATGGTTCTGACTTTGCTCTATTGCATTAATCTGAAACAAAACTCAAAACCACTACTGGTAATGTATACTCCAATTTAAAAGTACGAGACTGGAGAAAGGGTAGACAAGAGTATGAATGATGTATTTGGTATGAATGAATATGATCAGTGAATGCATGCAATGAGATCCAAGAGAGGGTTAGATGCTGGAGGTTAGCCTTTAACTCTATTAGGACTATGACTAGAATCTGAATGAAATAGCAAAAAGGATAAAAACTGAGAAGTAAACAAATGAAACTGTACCAGTAACACTAACTTCCAAGAGAAGTTAAATGAGATGATAAATATCAGTGAAATAGTACTAGGTGAGGTTAAGGTGATGTGGAAGTGCTTGAGGAACTGTATCAATGAAGGCTGCAACAGAGGAGTGCAACAATGCAAGAACAGGTAGTGGAAAGAAAGGAACAGCAAGGTGGAATGTACACTTAAGGAAGTTTATCAATGAGAAAAAGAGTCTGAAAGAAGCACATCCTCTATATAAAGAAAAGTGATAAATGGAGAGCTAAGATTCAAAATATGAAAAAATCTTGAATCAAAAACCTAAAACTGGCATATGTAAATATTAAGAAAGCAAAGTTAATCTTAAAAAAAAAATCAAAAGGAAATAAAAATTATTTCAAAAGAAAGTAAATCAATGCAGAACAGAGGTCTCTGTTGAAAATTGAAGCCTGAGAGAAGTTTGTGACAGGAAGAAAATTGTAAGAGGTGGAGAGAGTACTTTAACCCTTTAACCATGCCGTACGATTTCAGTGATATTCCCCTAGATGTGCATTGTCACTAAAAAATGAAAGTGCTAATAGGAATTTTTCTATTACTTTTCTAGTATGAAAAGACCAAGAGAAATCCATATCTGACAATAAAATGCAGGTCACATTACACAGGTCACATTACACAGAGTTTACAACCAATGGCAAACAGAGTGTACCAAGCAAAAATATATAAAATAAAATTCAATTCATGCCTTTTTTTTTATTTGTACTCTAAGCATACTCACAATGCCTATGGTGAAGTAACAGAATAAAAAAACTTACCTTATTTGTGTAATAAAATTGGTGAACTGTGAGAAAACAGCAAAGCAAAGCCACCAGCAGAACGCCTCTCCCCGTTTCTGCTGCCATTGTTGATTGCTTTTCCTGCCACCAGATGACAGCAGCTTCTGGAACAAGCAATCTGTTCAAATCTGAGAGCCTGCGATCCCCTTTCGCGGTTAAGGGAAAATTTTTTACGTCCGTGGACTACAGTCCCCAAACGCGGTTAAGGATAAAAAATTGCCAGTGAATAACGTCGCTGAATGCAGTTAAAGGGTTAAAGAATTACTTAGGGACAATGAAAAAAGAGACATGGATATTGGTACAGCACAATCAAAGGTCAGGAGTGTGGAATAGGTATGGATACACTCATAAAATATAATTCTAACTATAATGTATGACAACCTCTCTATTCCTTCACAGTCTACCTTGTCACACTATTAGACTAATTTAATTCTAACTATAATGTATGGCAACCTCTCTATTCTTTCCCAGTCTACTTTGTCACACTATTTGACTAATTCAGAAAAACTGTATCATAACAGACAAGAACAACCATTGCTTAAAATGAAGGTCCTGTTTATAATGCTTTTGTTTACTGCTTACAGGTTAAATAAATGCTACCTGCAATATCAATAAACATGCTTATCTCCTACAGTACTGTTACTGCATACTTCTAAAACCTACCCTGACAAACAATGGAAGTCCAACGCCATAGAATCCAACTCGGAAGTACTCATGGTCATAGTGTTTACTGCTAAGGATGCTTGCCATTTTTAAATCTACTGCTGGCTGGTGATATTCACCATTTTCTATGAAGTGGCAGTCCAAATACCTGTGTACATGCTGCGAGCTGGGAATTAGGAGCAACAGTAAGGCCCTATCCTGCGATAAGTATGCCACATGAACTCTTATCAGGTGTTGTGACTTCCCAACAATCAATACGACCAGCTGATAGTTTCTGGTGCTGATACACCATACCCATGTCCCAGCTGCTGTTTGTTCACTCTCCCTAGCCCTCGTGTACTGGAAACAGACACGCAGACCAAAAATATAACCCATTCTCAGTCGTCAGCAGAGACAGGAGGTGAGGACGAGGAGGTAAACTGGCTGTGTTTTCCATGTACAGGTCTACACATAACACATCTCAACGTTCAGAGTCTCCTACACAGTGAGTCACAGAGACACAAGTTCTTAGAATGTATAAAATATCTTGTTTCAGCATGTCACTGAACACATGAGGATCAGAGGTGTGGATACACCATCAGTACTTGATCTTATCTTGACACATAGTAACATGGACATTGAAAATATCTGTTATGATACACCAGTCAGTAAAAGTGATCATGTAGTATTTGTGTTTGACAATGTGGTGAATGAAGACATTAAAAAAGGGTTTGGGAAAAACCTTGTTTCAAAGAGGAGATACAATATTGGAAACTACATAAATCTACACAAATTCTTTGGAAATATCTGTTGGGAAATCAAACTACAGATACAAGATATAGATGAATGTCATGAAAGGTTCTGTAAAATCTACAATAAAGGAGTCAGAGCATGGATACAATTGGCTTCAAATAAAGAGGGAAAGTATGAAAAGAGAGAGGCATGGTTGAATAAAAGGTGTCAGAAGGCAAGAGAGCTTAGGGACTTGCTATGGCAGAGATACACAAGGCACGTCAGCCAACCAACTTACGAAAGGTATAAGAGAGCAAGGAATTATTACAAGATAAAGAAGGAGGAGCAGAGGAATTTTTAAAACAATGTTGTGAACAAGGCAGGGGAAAATCCAAAACTCTTCCACAAACTTATCAGGAGCAAACTGTCAGTTAAAGATCAGCTAATCAGGCTTAGGGAATCTGATTGCCTCTAGGGTTGTAGGGAGTAGTACGACTGGTAGCTACCCCTTTCTTCAATAGAAAATCCTTTAGCTCTCCTGACATGAAAGGCGCACCTCTGTCAGAGTGGATATATGCTGGCATACCAAACATAGCAAACATCTGTATCAAACATCTGATAACAGTACTGGTAGTCACGTCAGGGCAAGGGAAGGCAAATGGAAACCTTGAGAATTCATCTATGACAGTTAGCATATATTTGTTTCTTGATTGTGATGGAAGTGGGCCTTTAAAATCCAAGTTCAGCCTTTTGTAAGGCTGGGTTGCCTTAATCAATTGGCTAGAGTCCGACTTGTAGAACTGAGGTTTGAGCTCAGAACATACTTGACAAGAGGCAGTGATTCTCTTCACATCTTCGATAGAGTAAGGCAGATTCCGACCACGGACAAAATGCACCATTCGAGACACTTCAGGGTGGCAAAGGTTTTCATGTAGTTCCCTGAGTTTATCTGTAGTAGTAATACCACACACACGTGAGAGTGCATCAGCAGGTATATTTTCTTTACCTGGGCGGTACACAATATCATAGTGATAGCACGAGAGTTCAATGCGCCATCTTGTTATCTTGTCATTTTTACTTTTGCTAGCAGATTTAGTGTCGAACATAAACTTCACATTGCGCTGATCTGTAATAAGCTTAAAATGATGTCCAACAAGATAGTGTTTCCACTTCCTAAGGGCTTCTACTATGGCATATGCTTCTTTCTCTACAGAAGAATGTTTCTGTTCGCTATTAGAAAGAGTACGAGAGAAGAATGCCACAGGACGACCATTCTGAGTTAGTATAGCAGCTATGGCATGGTCTGAAGCATCGGTTTCCACAGTGAAAGGAGATGTAGGGTCAATAGCTTGTACCACCAAATCCACAACGTCTTTCTTTAAGTTCTCAAAAGCTAGTGCTGCATCAGTAGACAGAGGAAATCCAATAGCATGTGAGAGAGGATGGATCTTTTCAGAAAAATTAGGTATCCATTGGGAGTAATGTGGAAGCATCCCCATTGATTTCTGTAGGGAAGCAGTATCTTTAGGGAGTGGAAGATTTAACAGTGGCTGAAGGCGCTCTGGGTCGGGTCTGATCGCTCCCTCCTTTATCAAGTACCCAAGAAGATTTATGGCTTGGACTCTAAAGTCACACTTGTCATAATTGAGAGTCAGGTTATAATCCTTAGCCACATCCAAAAAACGTGTCAGGTTTTTATCGTGTTCCTCTTCAGTCTCACCACACACTGTTACATCATCCACATAAGCAAAAGTGCCCTTCACTCCCTCCTTTTTAAGGATTTCATCAATCACTCTTTGGTAAGCAGCCACTCCATTTTTCACTCCAAAAGGTATGCGATTGAATTCATAAAGTTTCCCATCTGCTTCAAAGGCAGTGTAAGGTTTTTCTTCCTCTCTTATAGCCACTTGATAGTATGCACTCTTCAAATCCAGTGTGCTGAACACCTTATACTTTGCAATATTATTCACCATCTCATCTATTCGTGGCAAGGGATAAGTGTCAAGCTCTGTGAACTGATTTATAGTTTGGGAATAGTCTATAACCATTCTCTTCTTGTGATTCTCTCCCGAAGTGACTAATACTTGAGCCCTCCATGGTGAGTTGCTGGGCCTTATAATCCCTTCTAGGAGCATACGCTCGGTTTCTGTTTCAATAAACTTCTTGTCAGCCATGGAGTAATGTCTGGATTTGATAGCGATAGGCTTGCACTCCGCTACCAGATTTCTAAAAAGAAAAGGAGCTGGCACCTTTACAGCAGCTAGTCCACATATCTTAAGGGGGGCCTTTCTCCTCCGAATGCCATTTCCATTGCAGAATGATTTTGTAAGAATTCATGACCCAAAATCACATCACTACACAAGCTGGGTAACACTTTGAGCTTAACGCCATGGTAAGTTTCTCCTTGCAACTATAAGTCCACAGTACACTGACCCAAGATTTTCGAGGAAAGTGATACATCGGCCATGGAAACTTCTCCCTTGTCAGGATGGATGGTTAGCTTGTTCAGTTTCACTATGTTATTGTGCACAAAGTTTTCAGAACTACCAGTGTCAATAAGAGCATTAACAGGAATCCCGTTGATTTTCGAATGGCGTACAGATTTATCAAGGCATGAAGGTGTGGCTCCAGCTAGAGTAGCAAGCATTGCAGCAGAATGTTTCGAGTTGAGGGGACTATTTGACTGTTTCACTGATCGACATACCTTAGCATAATGCCCCTTTTTCTTACATTTCAAACACATTGCCTCCCTAGCGGGACACTGACTGCGGGGGTGCCAGTTGTAACCACAGAAGAAGCACAGAGAAGCACTGGTTGTAGCAGCAGAAGCTGTATCACCTTTCTTTTCCGTGATTTCCAAATCATCCGCATGACTCAGCAGTTGGGGCACTGCAGTGTTTATTGGTTCAGCCATAGCACAAGAGGCAAAATGTTTCTGGGCCATTTCCAGTGTGCGGGCCTGCTCATACGCAGTCTAAGTTTAGGGTTTTGTTTTCTAGTAGTCGCTGACGTATTGGGCCTGAGGCTAGCCCATTAATAAAGGCATCTCTAACATAGTTGTCACATGCCTCCACTGCAGTCACAGCTTTAAACTGGCAGTCCTTAGCTAAGAGCTTCAATGCCTGGAGAAACTGGTCAAGAGACTCACCTGGTTCTTGTCTACAAGTGGCAAGAACATGTCTGGTGAATAGTTCATTTTTGGGTTTCACATACAATGCCGTCAAGGCCTTCTCAGCTTTTTCATACGTATCACAGTCTGTTATGTAGTCATACACTCGTGCAGCAATGTAGTTAGTGAGGAGAAGAAGTTTATACACCGCGGAAGAAGTTTTCT
>JAUZSV010138803.1:0-13523 GCA_034780495.1 Parotocinclus cesarpintoi | reverse complement strand
GTCCCTGTGTCAGCCGGAAATGGACCGACAGTCAGTGAAGCGGAGCGCTTACCAAAGTATCACAATAGATTTTGGAAATCATTACACATAAGGTGCATGTCTGATGTATGGGAAAATTTAAGGCTTTTAGGTGCGCGTTAATGCGGAAAATACGGTTCACATTTGGCGCATCACTTGGTTAAAATTACCGCCACCATTTTACAATACCGTCACCGTATTTAAATACCGTTGTATACCGAAATACCGCCCAAGCCTACACTTAAGACATCTGTACAAAAACATTTCTAAATGGACTGGTAATTTAACATTGTCCTTACTTTTAACCTGTTTTATTTCTCAGCTCACAAGCTCGGGAGCTCCATTCTGGTCAGGCCCCAAAAGATGTCCTCATCCTCTAGATTTTAGCACTAGCAGTGTGAGTATTTTCATTTATTAAATTATATTTCTGCCATGTTCAAAAGCAACACTCAGTAGCAGCTTGGATTCCTTTTTCAGGGGATGCCTGGTTTTTTTTTGCACATCTCATAAGTGGTAATTGATGTATATTGTAATACAGTGCTGGTCATGAGGCTGGTATCTGATGCAGCTTGTCATTATTTGTGTGAAGTGAAAAGAATTTACAGGCATATGTCAGTTAAAGGCCTATATGCATTCTGAAACTGCATGTTATCTGAACATCCTACTTGTATTGTATGTAGCAACACAGTATAAAATACTCTAGTTTACCTGATATTGACTGAATGGTCAACATTCTGCATATTTTTTACATACACTGATTTTATTTAGTATAAAAATTTGGTGCTGCTCTTGATTTTATTTTTTTCTTAATAGACATTATCTTGACATTTTGTTGCAGAAACCAAGACTGTTACTGTATAGCATTGTTTTTATTTAGCTGATAATGCTGCTTGTCAAGTTTAAAACGTCATTTATCTGACCATAAATTGTTGTTTAATAGTCACTTTAAAATATTTTGTACTTGCATTTGTACTTAATTCATCACGCCGATGTTTTGGGATTCATTCGTCATCTTAGCAGAGTAAAGTCAGATAAAAATGCATTGTGATACATTAGTCCCCAAGTGGTGTACATCGATTGTAAACACTATTTACGGCGCATTATGGACTATAATGTAGTATACGGTTTCCGCTGAGAATGTTGGACATATCTACAAATTGGCTAGTTAGGATAGTTCTAAATGTGTTTCTTTATATCTGTCCTAAGGATCTGCATATGGATTACATCATTGCTGCTGCCAACTTGTATGCTCATACGTACGGCCTGCAAGGCTCCACTGATCGTGAAGCTGTAGCGAAGCTGTTACAGAAAGTAAAAGTACCGGAGTTCATTCCTAGATCAGGAGTTAAAATCCACGTATCTGATCAGGAGCTGCAGAGTGCCAATGCCTCCGTGGGTAAGGGCTTGGAGATGCTTAAAACGAGATGTTTGCATCCGAATTTCAGTCATGTAAACCTAAGTAGGTGCGATTCAGTTTTCTTCAATGCTTTTCAATCACAGATGATTCAAGGCTTGAAGAGTTGAAGACTCTGCTTCCTGCTGTGGAGGCAGCGGCCCAGTTCAAACTCAGTCCCATAGACTTTGAAAAGGTACATTACGCATATGTTGCTTAACAAGAGGTTCTTCAAGACGAGCTTTATTCTTAACTACCCTGTTTTTCTCCTCTAGGATGATGACACAAACTTCCACATGGACTTTATAGTAGCAGCATCCAATTTGAGAGCGGAGAACTATGACATCCCTCCAGCAGACAGACACAAGGCGAGTAAACCCAGACTGTCTTGAGTTGTTCTCATACTGGGTGATATGCCTGAACACGTGTGACTCACAATGTGTGGCTTGTTTGACTATTGTGAGACTTTTTGTACAAAACATGCACAGATTACAATTTTCTTGGCCCTGTTTTTTCACACATGACTGGCTGATTCAGATCTTTTTTTTCTGTCCAAGAATTATTCATGACAGCATGCAGAATTTATGTTCACATTTTCTTTAGTTGAAACTTCTGCTGGTTTGTCTACCTCTGCGCACTCAGACCAAAGTTAGCTTTAGCTTTAACGTATACAGCAAACAGCACTCGCTCATTGTTGGGAAAACTAAAACACTGAGGACATGGCTGTAACCTAAATAACACGCTTACTGCTGTTTTTTATGCTTCTGAGTTTGTGACCGTAATCGGTTATATGAAATTGACATGCATTTAGTGTGTTCATGTCCAGGCACAGAACACAACTTCAGCTACATTTGTAAAAATCTTCTTATACATACATCATTACTAGCTGAAAACCACTATATAATCAGTAAACCTATAAGGTTTATGTGTGGGCTGTGTCCAAAAAAGCCATCAAGATAACAAAAGGGGGGGGACAATCATGCTCTGGTACAGTACAAGGTAACCAGGCAAACTGTAAGCATATACGTAGACTGAGTACATGGTAACAGCCCAGCAGTGTTATTAATGACTGTTTCCACTCTCCTTTGTATAGAGCAAGCTCATCGCTGGTAAAATCATTCCTGCCATCGCCACGACGACAGCTGCTGTAGTAGGCCTTGTGTGTCTGGAATTGATCAAGATCATTCAGGGCCACAAGAAGCTCGAGTCGTACAAGAACGGCTTCATGAACCTTGCTTTGCCTTTCTTCGCCTTCTCTGAACCTATTGCAGCTCCTAAGCACAAAGTATGTTCTTATTATGTTTGATCTGTTTAATGGGTCACAGTTAGGGTTGGGCGATATTGAATTTTTCATGGCGGTATACGGTATTACCGTGGGAAGGCATTTTCGTCACGTTTATAAATGATCATTTGTATGTTAAGTATTTAAATGCATCATTTACATTTTTTTTAGACACTTTACAATCGGCAGCGTTAAGGTAAGCGTTAAACCGCATCTGCACATAAAATACAGAATGGTGAACACACCCTCTGTTACAGCCGTTCTCTGATTCAGGGTGGAGAATTAGGAGCCAAACAAATCGCAAGCTGTGAATAAGGAGCCAAACTTGAGCCTCGGTCTCTCATCGTCTGAGTCAGTCTCGTCACCAGATGGCTGTTCGGGAAAACTCGCTCAGTTAAAGCAGAAACCTGGTTTACGTACTGTACGTATTACGTCCCTGTCAGCCGGAAATGGACCGACAGTCAGTGAAGCGGAGCGCTTACCAAAGTATCACAACAATAGATTTTTGGTACTCAGTACACATGTAAGGTGCATGTATGGTTTCTGGGAAAATTTAAGGCTTTTAGGTGCGCATTCTAGTGCAGAAAGTACGGTACACGTTTGGCACGTCACGTGGTTAATATACCGTCACCATTTTACAATACCGTCGCCATATTTAAATACCGTGGTATACTGAAATACCGTCACACCACCCAAGCCTACAATGTATGTAGAGCACAGGTGCACTAAAGTGTGTAATTGAATTACAAAGTGCATCTATATGGTAAGTGGAACTGATAATGGGCAATAATTGTAGACCCAATTAGGTATACCTATTAAAGTGATCGATTAGTGTGCGTTCTGAATTTATAGTGGCCATTTGTCCGCCCAACTCCATGAAGACCTTCTGGCAGGTTTGAGTGTCACACAAACACAATAGCCATGTCTGGAGGAGGTGAGGCCAGGCTGGGGAAATGATCACTGAAAGTGGATTAGTGTCCCAGCCAGGTTGTGCTTCTACCTGCACCTACTGAATTCTGGATTGGCTCTGAACTAAAGGTTGTCATGATCAAGATATTCAGCATTAAAACAGGAGGAAAACTTTGAATCTACTTTCAATTTTTGGGGGCAGTACGGTGGCTCGGTGGGTAGCACCGCTGCCTCACAGCAAGAAGGTCCCATGTTCAATCCCAGGGTGGCGCGGCCATGCATGTTGGGTTAATTGATTACTATAATTTTTTTTATATAAACTTGTGTATGGATATAACCTTGTGTGTGTCGCTAAGATTTCCACTGATGCCGATAGCGAGTTTAAATAAGCCAAATAAACAAACTGTCAACTTTTGATTTGTTTTTGGAAATATTAGGCAGCCCAAAACAACTGAGATATGAAGATGTTGTCAACCAGTCAAGTCCTCAGAATTGCACAGTATACTGTGGTGGTATCCAGTCAGGCCTTTCAGGTAAGCCAATGATCTTAAGTGTGTTCTTATAGTTTTTCTGTACATTACAGAAGTTCTTCATTTAGCTTGTGGTTTCCAAACACAGATCACCTTATGCGACAGACGTTTTCACCTTTTGGACAGATAATGGAAATCAGAGTTTTCCCAGAGAAAGGCTATTCTTTTATCAGGTACGAACAACTTTGTGTTATTTTATGCCGCAGTTGTTGTAATCTGTTGTCTTTTTTTTAAGTACAGTCTTAATCAGCTGTATATTTAAGACTGTCTTAGGTGTCTTATCTGTATTACATTATCATGGGTCTTAAATTAGTGTATATGTAATCTTTGCACAGTGTAAAATGGAAACCTATTGCCTTTAATTGAACACATTTCTTGTCCTATCCTAGGGTATTGTAGCCACATTGTCTTCCCATTAGATGGCGCTAAATTACACACTTTTATGCTCTTGCTGGCTACCATATGGAGGCTGCAGATTTTTTCCTTGAGTCTGACTCACATTTAATTGCTGTTTTTATACCAGGAAAAGACATGTTTGCGGTTTCCTGAATAATTTATTACTGTACATTGAATGTGTGGCACAATTTGCTAAAACTATTCTGTAGTAATGATATCCTCAGTGTTGTTAACATAAACCATGCACACACCACACCATTTAATAGTTTATCAACATGTTCCTTTCCTACTTTTTCAGGTTCTCTTCTCATGAAAGTGCTGCCCATGCCATTGTATCAGTGAATGGAACCACTATTGAAGGCCATGTTGTTAAGTGCTACTGGGGCAAAGAGTCACCTGACATGACCAAAAGTACTCCACCAGTAACAGAGCAAGTGCGTGCTATTGTTCTTTCTATACAACTGTATATCTCAGTCAAAGATGTGATTGATTGTAGTTTTATGTTCACTTAATGCACTGCTCACAAAATAAGGGGATATTTAAAAATGAATGTGAAGTTATTGAAAACAGCCTTTTATTTTATTTCGTTAAACAAGATAATCAAACATGCATTTGAAAAGTCAAAGAAAGTTGTACGATTACACAAATGAGATTGAGATTAAACTCAATTATGGTGATTGAGTAAAAGTGATATATTTATGAGGCCGAACAGAAGCATGTCAAACTGAGAGTGCCAAATATTGACTGTTCAGTAGAGTGTGGGGTCACCCAAGACTGCCAAAACACGCTGACAGTGGTTGGGGCACAGACAGGGTCAGATTGTCTAGCAGTTCTTGTAGGATCATCTTTGTATTCATTTTGAAATATCGAATTTTTGGGAACAGTGTATGCATGTACAATGTACATATATCACAAAAAACTCATAATTGCCATGCCCTACCATCTGCTTTTTCATTGGTTCTCATATAGAATGTATTAATTTGAGCTCATTTGCACAGGTGGATTATGGGCAATGGGGCCACTGGAACCAGATGTATGGGAATCCTCAGCAGTATGGGCAGTACATGACAAATGGCTGGCAAGTACCGTCCTATGGAATGTATGGGCAGACATGGAATCAGCAAGGATTTGGAGTAGAGTAAGTTTGTGACTATTGTACCTAAAAATATAATGGCTATATCTACATGTTAACTACAAGCATTGGAATGATATCATATTAAATTATTATTATTATAAAAATTATATTATTATATTTCTTCCAGCCCCATTCCTACAAATTCAGGCATCTAGCCAATCACTCTAAAATGCCAATAACTGTAAAAATGTTTGTGAAAGAATGGGTCATTCTAAAGAGTTTACTTACTTTGAGTGTGATACTGTAATTGCATACCACCATTGGAACAAGTCATGTTCATGATTTAACAGATTTATAGTATTTTTTTTAAAAGGCAACTGCATACAAAAAAGACCAAAATAGCCACAGACTTATGCATGCTTATAGTTGTATGAACTGACATTTACTGAGTTGTGTAATTGATCCTGTTTAGAAAATTTACTTATATTATGAATTTTTACTAAATATACAAAATATTAATAAATATTACAACAACAAAAAAATAGTATTTTGTTATTGATATATCATTGATTACATTGATTACAGTTGTCACTTGTCTAATGTCTCTGGTTATTATTAAATAATTCCACATTTTGGTGCTCCTCCGTGAACTCGTCTGTGTTGACCAGCACAGGAGGGTAAAGTAAACAAACCATTTTTAATCAGATTATGGCTGGTATTACAGCATTTGATTTTGACAGCTAAGTGTTTGAGGGCCACCATCTTCAGGATTTCTTACTCTATAATGGACTTCCTTATGCTTTTCTGTCTTAATTGTGCATATTGATTTTTCTCGCCTGTATTGCATTTTCGTGATCACATTCTGTTATTTAAACCTTTTTCCTGAAGTGGTTAGTAAAGAGATCATGAACTTATAAAAAAAAATTGGTTGGCCACTTAGAATTTTGGTGCGTATTTATTCAATTTACAAGTAACAATACATACATTACGAGTATGCGTTTTTATTTGATAGGCAGCTTTTATAGATTATTTTTAAATAACTAAGTGGCCTCTATACAAAAGCTTAAATTTATTTTGATTAGTGGACATGAGAATGAATGCAAAGGCTATAAGTTGGATATTAAAGCACATTTGGATTGTGTTAAACTGGAACTCCTTTCAGAGCATTCTGCAGGGTTTTACGTTACATAACATATCAGTAAGTTATGTAGACATGAGAAATGGCTTATTTTGCTTTCTCCTTTTTTCTTGCAGACAGTCACAGTCTCCTGCTTGGATGGGAGGTTTTGGCACTCAGCCCTCTCAGGCACAGCCTGGCCCTGTGATAAACCAGGCTAATTTTGGCATGGCTGGCTACCAAACACAGTGATCTACTTTTCACTGTTTCAACATCTGAGTCACTTTGTGGGAGACTTCTTCTTCTTCTTATGGAGAGGGAATAAAGAGACTAATAGGAGTGACTGAGTTTTTCCCCCAGAAACCATTCAGAACTGACCTGAATCAGGGTTTAAGTGCAAAAATGCAAATATTGATTATAGAACGTCTTCAGCAGGAAACTGAGTTTATTTGCAGAACTTTTCTTGTTTTAATTGAGTCGGACAAAATAAACTGTAAATTCTCCCCTTCACTTGTACTGATGATTATATTTGCTTGATGCCAATAACAGGAAGTGCACAGGTACATCGCAAAAAAACTTGTACTTGATCTGATCAATACATTAGAAGCTAAGTGCTTTCATTTTCTCCCCTCCAACTAGCTGGTGTGTTTGCTTGTTAGTCACATTATGGACTTCAATTTTTTTTACCGAAGGAAGCAAAACAACGTCCTGACAAAGTAAACACATGTAAGTAAAGGCACTTTTTTGGGTTCATTGGACCTGTGTCTTGTAAATGTTGATGTGTAAATGAATTTCTATGTGCAGTTGTGTATATTTAATTCACATTCGCTCCTCATTTCTCTCCGAATTCTAGAGTTTGATACTGCGTCTATGATGTTTCTTCTTTGATTTGCAGACACATTGAAATATCCCATGAACTATAAAGAAAGGGTCAGTATGCCCAATTGTAAATAACCTTTGATAATGTGGTATGAATAGGGGTTTTAGAGCTTACATTCTTCTTGTTTAGACAGAGCAGAAGCGATGCTTCTCCTGGTACTCGACTGTCGTATGACTGACATGCTGAACTGACTCAGTGTTACAAAGAAGCCTTAATTTTCAGTCACATGGTTTTCAATTCACAAGTTAAACCCCTTGTAGAGAACTGTATTGTTGATTTTTAGAGGCCACTGTAGATTTTTTTCAATTTGCAGTTTTTGACAAATATGCGTGCCATTTTTCTTTAGTAGCCAGAGAAATGAGATTTGGGGATTTTTCTGCGGACTTTGTAGATTTGAAATGCATGTTTCAAATCGCATTGTTAAGGTTGCTTCAAGGCTTGAATGTACTAGGTAAAATGTTTGAATGCAGTTTAGCATTTGATAACTTTCTTTTAAGTCTAAATGACTTTCAATAAATGAACCATTGGACTAGGAGTTTATGTACGTTTTATTTTGTGTTAAGGCTTTAGCATTCACAACGTAGTTGTTTACACTGATACATGAGTTGCACTTGCTCGTTTACAGAAGCGTATAACATGTTTGTGTATGTAATTGTATTTTTGATGAGATGGTTGCAACATAAACTGATATCAGGGCCAGGGTTTCACAAAAGGCAGATTTACCATCACAATTCAGGATAAACACCGTATACCCAAGGTAATAAATGTAGGCCTACAATGAATACGGCAGGAGATTTAGTCAAAATGCACAATACGAATGATTAAATATTTAACCACTTACCTACTTTGGTAAAATCACAAGGCCAGAATGCAATTATAGTACTCAGAGCTCTAATTTCCTTATACAGTAAATATACAGGATATACATACTATTGACAAAAATCAGACATTTTATCTTGTTCATGTTCTCTGACCGGAACCCTCAATTGCTGACAATAAAGCATTTGCAAATGAAAAAATATCGAATAAATATTGTGTGTGTGTGTACGCACTTTTGTTTATTATGATAATATTTACCACATTCGCTTGCACTGTGTCAATGGAAAATGCAAACACTTTTAGAATAGACAAACTGAAGTGGCATACAGCCTTTAAGGTTAATGTTGTTAATATAGTTTCTATATATTCAATGATTCAGTGGTGGATAGAGTTGCTGTTCAGTTTAAAAGTAGGCTGGTGTTGTCTGGAAACAACTCCCTTTCCCAGTTCATTTAGCAGCTATGGTCTGAATAGGAACTCTGGGTTTTACCATGCAAACTCCTGAAATCAAATGACAGCAGCAATCAAAAGATGTTTTAAACATTACAGTAATGGCTGCACACATTTTATGACCCTTTGAAAATTATGCATATTACAATAACCTTTTTAATGTTAATAGCAGGTCAAAACCTGTTAAGCATTGACTAGAATTGAAGACATGAGAACATGTAAAGAACATGTAAATCATTTGAACTCACCTCTGATCAGATGACAAGATGTTTAGTTTTTGTGTGTCCTATGGGTATCCTGTAGTCCCAGTTTTTCCATGACCAAGTCTATTTTGGACATTGTTTGTGCTAAAGAGCTTTCCAGTTCAACCACTTGCTTAGCCAACCTAGTGAAGGGCAGTCGTAACCATCGGAACAGGTGCAGAATGAATTAGTATGGCATAATACAATAGAACATGCACTTAGCTTCTGATCTGAGCAGAGTGAAAGTAGAGCCTTGTTTTCTTTTACATAAGCTTTTAGATGCAAGCATATGGTGACCCTTTTGGAGGAATAAATGGCAAACTTTTTTTATTTTTTTTAGATTTTTTTGCACTGCTTTATAGTAGGCTAGTCTGAAGGCAATCACATTAGTTTGTTGGATGCATAGAAAATGAGATTCTTATTTTGGTCCAGTGTTTGCGTGTAACCTACTTCTGAAACTGATCCTGAGTCACTGGGCTGGTGTTTTCTTCAGTCTTATTCCCACTGTTTCCAAAGTTGGTGCCGTTGCGTCCAATATTGCGAATCTCTGCAATGAGTGCGTTCTAGAGGAAAGGAATGCCCAGGTTACATGTGTTTTATGGATGTAGAACTGTTTCAGAACTGTTGGTCACAAATGGCTCCTACCCTATTTTTCTCCAGCTCTCGTTTCATGTTCTCCTGCTCATCACGGTCTAGAATGTGATTGCCATCATGATCGTATTTAGAGAAAGCTTCTGAGATCTCGCGTTCATCATGACCCATTCTGAGTAGATAAATTCCAACTATTAATGCTGTATGTTTATTTTCTTCTAAGGTGCTTAATAGAATAGTGACTTACTCTTTAAGGGTTTCTCTAAAGTCCTTGTACTCCAAGTCATTTGACCCTGTCTCCAAAGCCCTCTGAACATCGGAAATCTTATCCTTTTTTATTTTCAGCTTTGTTATTGCCTATGTGTAGTCCACCAATAAAATTAATTAAGGAAATGGATACCAGATGTACTGTTTATGTATTAAACCTAATACTAAGAGATGTCTTATTTTGCCTCACCTGTTTAAAAAAGTCTGTTATGTGGATGTTATCCTGTTGGGATGCAAGTTCCTCCTTTACCTCAGAGTAAGTGTCATTGATGATGGCGAGAAACATGTTCTGTGCAATGAAAAGGCAAGATTGGTTACATGCTGTGTGATTTTAAATTCCTTATTATGATTCAGGCTAAGAAAACTTACCAGCAACACAAAGAAGACAAAGAACACGTAAGTGAAAAAGTATATTGGTCCAAGGATTCTGTTTGCACTGTCAATGGCATTATAGTCAAAGTCTCCAAGGATGATCCGAAACTGGGTAAAACTGCAGCAATTCATTAAAACAAACCATCAAGGGTAAGGTTTTTGTATTACTATATTATCTTGGAAGTAGAATAAAAATGGATCAACAAATAAAAAGGCAGTATCAAGCTTGAGGGTTGATCAAAATGTTTCTTACATGCATTTATTAAACGTGCTGAAAGTTTCAACTTGAGTCCCAAAGAGAAGGTAGCCTAGTTGGGCATAAGCAAAAAATACAATGAAGAACATGACAGCAAAGCCCAAGATGTCAGTGGCGCATCGTGCTAGCGTGGAAGACAGCTGAGTCATCGTTTTATTGAAGCTGATGTACTTGAATATCTACAGGGAAGAAGATCAACGCAGCGTTACAAAGTCAATGCGTCACTTATTTGGTATCATGTTCTGGTAACTTGATTGTGTTTTACTTAATTAAAATCTTAGTCTTTAGTTGATCATACCTTGATCCAAGCAAAGAACAGGTTCACAGCATTCATGTTGTTGTACTGCGTTTGCCAAAATGCAAGAAATTCAAAGTCTGCGTACATGCCAGGTTCGTTTATTAATTTTCCTAGCAGATTGTTCACTTTGATGGTCCGGAATACGTTGAAGATGATTGCAACAATGGCAAGCTGTTTAAAAAAAGAAACTTGTTGCACACCGCTAAATACTAAGGTAGATGCAGTACCAATAATTGATTGTACCATAATGAGAAGTAACTTAACAATGAAATATCACTTTTTTTTTTATTTACCAGTATGACCACCACATCCAAAACGTTCCATATGCTGTTGAAGTAAGAGCACTTGTGTATTTTGAGTTCCAGGATCTCCTCCACAATGTAGTAAAGGATAAACACACAGAAGACAATCTCGCAGCCAAGGATGAAGTAATCCCATGTGGTAACATACCGAATGAGCTTCACTGTCCGGACCTGGTACGATGGTATTGCTCCACCAGTGGCTGGAAATTCAACCACTAATCTGAGGATTGGAGGTAGAATATTAGTACACTGGTTCAACAGGTTCACTTACTAAAAAATATGTACAAATCTGAGTAAGATGTTAATACCTTATAACACAGAAGAGATTGATGTTGGCATTGTATGTGGAAAAGTCAATGAAAACAGCCCTAGTTCCATGGTCCAGCCACAAGTTGCTTTTGAGCTCATCCAGTAGAGAAATACTATCTGTTTTATTCATGGACAAATCTTGGTAGAACCCTGCTCCACTGTATGTAGACAGCAGACCCCAGTGACTTGACCCCTTCATCTGCTGTTCTGTGTGGTACTGCCAGCTTTAGTGAAGCAAAACCAGAGACAATGTGAAATACCTACATTTGAATTGACCATTTGTGCTTGTTTGTGTCAGGTTGGCAATTTAATGTTAATATAATAATTTTGTTTGTTCCTGGTCAGGGTTGCAGGGACGCCTACAGCACAGGGCCCAGGGCAGGTACAACCCTAGACAGTGTATCAATTCATTTTAGGGCACATACACTGGCACACTAAGGGCACTTTAGAGTCACCAATTAACCTAAGACACATAAGGTAATCAAACCTGTGAGCTGCTATTCATGATTTGCTATTGCTATTTATGACAGGCGCATGGTTACAACGGTATTAGTCAAACACACTTGTACTGCAATTTAGAGTGGCCAGTTAACCAAATGAATGCATTTGGAATGAGAGGGAACATGCAGATTTCCAGATCAAGATTGAAGTGGGAGTCTTCAAAACTGTGCAGCTAACAGTTTGCACCACAATTCCTTCCTTATTTAAAGATGTTTTAAACAGGTTAACAGATTTGAAATTACTCACGCTGAGCCATTGATGAGTCCAAACTCATTATGGTCTTCTTTCTTTTCACTGTACACATCAAAACAGAATGTGAATTCCTCTTCAAAGTCTTGGTGCACCTTACAAGAATTGTCCTTGATTTTCAGCTGTCTTATACGAGGGACTCCCAGCAACATGTTTTCATAATAAATGAAGGAGGTCATCCCAGTGCCAAGAGGATCTTTGTTGTACCATGTGGTCCAATAGAGGCCATCCAGTAATGGTTCTTCAGCGTACTAAACATGGTAATAAAGAAGAGTTATTTTTCTAATATGGTATTTTGTTTATAGGGTGTGTAGTGTTCAATAAACTAAATTTCTATATCAAAAGGACTAAAACAATTAAACTGATGGATTAGTAATTCTCATGATTCTCATGGCATTTAGATTGAAGTATGTATTTATTTTCCTTTCCTGTTTTCCTCCTCTAGTAGTTTGAGTGTTGATTGTATTTGATTTATGCTGTTCTATAGTAATGTTCCCTTTGGTTCTGTAAAAGACCCTGTATAAGTTAAGCTTGTTGTTGTAGTATTTTGATTCCTTTATTTTCACAGACAATGGCTTTTCTAACTAATCAGTCTACTATTAACTTTAATAGTTAACAACATAATCAATTAAATTTTGTTATTATATGAAGATCAGTAAAATCCTTTTGTAATCATTATTTTGCAGGACTAGAGCATCATAGTGAAACTACTACTACTGGTCTGTGTAATAGCTGTTATTTGTTCAAATATACTGTTTTATATTATTTAAGGAAAACACAATCTAAATAGTAAATATGGTATATTATTTTTCATTCAACAACTTAGAAAATGTCTTTTTACAAATTACATTAATATGTAACTTATTCACAAAAATCTCCCATAAGGGAATATCCTCTAATTTGTGAGCAGTGGATCATGTGATGAATTGATGTTTAAAAAAATTTGAAACAATAAATGTTCTCTACAGTGGGTGGGTTAACTTGCATTAATGTCTATGAAAGATTAAAAAGAAAAAGCATTTAAAATGCTTGTATTTCCTGCTGTGTTAAAACGGACAACTAATCAAATTTTTTTTTACCAATTTTTATTGTGTGTACGGGGGGTGGTGGGCTGGGTTGTGCTATAGACTGCATACATTGGCCTGTGTATGCTATGCCATATAAAATACACAAAAAATTATTTTAATTAATATTATAATCATAAATATAATAATAATTATTATAAGTATAATTCGAGTAAAATAAATAATTTTTTATACCATAAATT
>JAUZSV010138693.1:0-13523 GCA_034780495.1 Parotocinclus cesarpintoi | reverse complement strand
TGTATGTGTATATATATATATATATATATATATATATATGGTGTATGATCAGCATCAAAATAACCTGGTGTCTGTTTGTAAAATTTGTGCCATTGATAGCACAGTTTAATGAAACCAAATAAACAAATAAATTAAGTTGCACCAGCACCAATGGTGATTGATGGCAGGAGCAAGATTACAATAATACTAGTCAGACACATTTGTAGTGGGAATGTAGGATGTGGAAGGAAACCGGAGTACCCGGAGTGACGGTGCTGAAAGTCTGTGTTGGAACACACTTGATAATTGCAGGCAAAGATTTAAATACAAACACCACTTACAACAAACTATTATAACAGCTGCCTGCTTCATTATTTTGTATTTACTACTTTCTTCAAGTTTCACATGTTCACCAAAGTAAATATGCCTAAATGCATCTATAATAAATCGGGAACGTAATTTGGTAGTCTGATGTTATATTTGTTTAAGCTTTCTGTACCATGCCTGAGAAGATTTGACCCTTAGCATGCTTATTTGACTAGTGTGATCTGTACTGTAGTGTGATCCATAATGCCAAACCGTTTTTCATTTATGGAGCCAATTAGGATTTAACACAGTTGTGAACCCTTATCTTTCATGATGTGCTGCACCCATTATAATTACATTGTTAAAATTATGTGATCATTTTCCTCTTATCATCTCTTTTTTTTTCAACTTTGATATATTTAAGAAAATGTTTCGACTAACTGTGTTTAACTTCTTTGTTTTGTTTTAATTAGCTGAATATTGCTGTGTTGTCTTTACTTATGTATTTGATTTAACAGAGTACATATGTATGGATCTTTAATTTATTTTTTTTAATAACTGGGAAAAAATGAATGCTGGCTCTGATTAGTTGACAGATTTTTATCATTAATAAGTTGAATAGCTGCAATTAAACTACAACAGAATATTTAAATTTTAGATAATATTTTAAAAACGCCATCATTGGTCAAAATCATAGTTTGTGTCTCGTATCGTTTTTATTATTAATGCATTTACCCTTGATATAATTAATTCCTATTTACTTGAAAATCAAGACTAAATCTGATATTATTATTATTATTATTATTATTATTATTATTATTATTATTCTCACTTTAAGTCTGATTTCGCTCTCTCAGCTTGCAGTTTATATAATATTTACATGATGTTTTTTTCTGATTCCATTGATCATACAAGCGTCATTTCACACCTGGTCATACTTTTTCTATTAAAGCCTTCTTACCACCCCCACCCCCAATAACTTGCAAAAACGGATTGCCCTGAGAAGCTGATGCTCTTTGACCTTATCCTGTTAAAACATTGCTCCTTTACTTACTCTTCTAGTTCACTTCTCACAGATAAGAAATGGATTTCTCCGATCCTGCATTGTCTTAACATATACGTTTTTAATGTGAAATTGATCCGTGTCAAATTTCCCATGAAGAATCAGTCAAAGCTGATCGATAGAATGTTATGTGCCACTGCGTTAGATGTGTATTACATCAAACTTTTTTCTCTTGACGGCTTCTGCGCTCCCAGGATAGAAACTTAAATACGCTGCTTATTTCTGCAAAGATGTAAGACTATACATGCTGGTTATTGACGTCTGAATTTTGTCCTTATAGATTCATGCCTAGTTACATCTTGAACAGATTTGGTTTGCAATATTTATTAATGGCAGATATTGCATGTTTTACCCAGATCACTTTAATAGAAGTTACCAAATGACCTTGTAAATCACACGTCCTTAATTACCTTTCATCCTCTCCCTGTGCATAACTGTCTGAGTTGGGGAATAGTCACCCCATTATCATGGTCTGTACAGTTAAGGAAACGCTTCATCCTGATAAAAAGTCAGAATATAAAATTGACTACAGTTCTCCTTTCACTATTTAGTCACAATTTTCTGAATGTTGATGTTGCAGTTGGTTGGCAGGCAGGAATAAACAGCAATTATGATCCGTGACTTTAAACAGCAATTATGATGTCTTGGTTCGCCCAAGGTTTCTTCCTACCATTTTAGGGAGTTTTCCTTTGCCACTGTCGCCCTAGGCTTGCTCAACTTGGGATTGGCATTTTAAGAAAGTGTAATATTGTGAAGCTGCTTTGAGACAATACTCCAGGTGCTATAGAAATAAATAAACTTGAACTTGAACTAGTACAGCCATTGACAACTATTTTGATTTATTCAAATTCTGTATTATTTTACTGGTGTTCATGAAATTGAAAACGATTTCAATTGTTTCTTTGGATGGCAGTAAACTACATATAAAACATACAATCAAAAATGTTTATTTTACAATTGCACTAATCAAAATAAGGGTTACCAATATCATTTAACAGCTCCAGAAACCTGGCTTCAATACCTGGCTTGCCAACTGCCACTTTGGAGTTTTATTAATATTAACCCTGTGTCTTTGTGTGTAAATCTCCTAAAAAGCCTTGTGCTCTGCGCTGCTGTGAATTTTATTAAGCCACTTGAATTTTAGTAAGCAGTTATAAAAATGAATGAGTGAATGAGAGTGAAACTAGCTCAGTCTGTGCACAGGTTATTAATGCTGTGTATATGTGTTTTTAATAATACTTATAATAACCACTGCATTATAGAAGGTTCTATACTACATTTCAGTGCTTACTTGTATTGAAAGTTTAATCCAATAAACACTACCCCAATACTGTTGTATGTGTTTAGATTGGTCTTAGACAAGCAAAACTGCACTGTTATAAATAGCAAGTCATTCTTTTCTGAAAAGCAGGCCTCAATGCATAGTAAAATTCCTACAGCGCATTTTTAACATCTACATAAATCTGTAATGTATTAAATCCGACAACAGGATGAACTGCATTGTGTTATATATAACTGTAGCAAAAACAATTTAGTACTAATGTTGACTAATAAGTAATTAAATCACATCATTACATAAATGTACATTTTGTCATAGTAATCTGGTCAAAATCTATAAGAATGTCTTTGTCAAATATGGCGAAACATCTCTAATTTGCCGTTATAGATATTATGGTGTCCCTAAATGAAAGAGCCAGCTGTTCTAGTACATAGAGTTGTCAGAGTAGCATATATGGTCCTGTGGTGACACCTGTTAGTACCAACCCCCATGCTTACACTCACTCACACACTTACTACCCTCTTTTGAGTACCCAGCCCCCTTACTGCATGCCCCTTGACCTTCTGGGTTGGGTATATATAGTCACCATGCTATCATAGTTCTCCTGGCTGCCAACATGAAGGGTGTAGTTTCGATCTGCTGTTTGATCTCCCTCCTGGCCCTCGTCACACCAGGTAAAAAGACGTTCAGCACTTACCTAACGTACCTAAATTGTTTGTTTGCTTCTTACTACAGTTACAGTTACAGATGTAGTAAATTAATTCATTTTGTTTTGAGTTGCTGGGAGTACAATGGAGATCTACAAACAGATATTTCTTTATGGTTAAATCAGTATTTGTTGTATACAAATTAATCAAACATGTACGCTCCAATTGTTCTTTTCCCTGAAATATTATTGCTAGTGAAATGTATGGGTGGTTTGTTTAGATTTGAAGTAATGCCTGGATGGTACACAAATTACAAATATGCAGCATACCATGGAATATGAATTATGAACATTAAGATAGAAGTTATGGTCATCACACAAGGTCGAAAGCCTAAGTGAGTATATCAAATGGACTTTAAACTTACAACTGTCACACGGTCAGACACAGACCTGCTTCTCTCACCCAGGATTATGGAGTTATTTTAAACAACTGTTGGATACATTTTCTATTTTTGAATATGTTTTTCAAGACTTGGTTTTGAAGATGTATGCATAATTGGGAGAGTAAGCTTTTTTTACATTTCTAATATGAGGTCATAGTACAGACGAAAGTCTCCAAACCTGGAAGAGTGTATTTTGGTATGGCAGTGGGGTAAGCGTCAGCACCGTGTGTCAGCTGCACTGAGGCATGACACCAGCTGATGGAAAGACCTAGAGCATTGAGAGTACAGAACATAGAGGGCTGAAAACGGAAGTTGACCTGTTTGTCATCCTGTCTCTGCCTATTTCTGTTTCACTTTTTATCCATTGCAGAAAAATTAGGAAATGTGTGAGAAAAATTGTGGTAGTTGTTTCTTGTCTATAAATGATTTGCTAAACAAAATGACATATTTCAGATATGTAGTGGAGCAACTGCTATAGATCATTTATTTGCATATTTTTTGTTGACAGTTGATGAAATATCAAATCAAACGTTTATGGGCGTTCCCCTCATATACATTTTTAACCAGTTTGTGTGTGTCAAAGAGGGGGGTTGGGAAATGGGCTGAGCTGCACAGTTTTTTAGTTGGTTACAATAGTAGCATTTACCCTTTCTCTGTCCTTGAGTTTGTCATAGCCCTGGCAGGTATCTAACATTGGAAAATGTCCTGTAACAGAATACTGTCCACTATAGATCTCTATCATCTCATCCTCATAAGCCCCCACCCCTTAACCTCACTCAAACCTCCCTTACACTATTTTCCCTCCCTCCCATTTCCCGATTTGACATACTACACAGCTGCTCTCACACTGCACTGTCACAATCACAATGCATCTCCAGTAACTACCAACATACCGTGCAGGCAGCTTATGGTTGACATATACATGGTGTACTCTGCTCACAAAAATGAGGGGATATATTAGAGGAGTTTTTTTGTGAGCAGTGTATATGTGCAGTGTATATATTCATTATATTGTTAGTCATTTATCACCAATAACTAAAACTTATCATAATTATCATACTTGTTATTATTTCAAATAATAATTATATAAAGAAGCCCAAGAGGGAAGTGTCTGATTGGGAGCATGAGCTCTGTTGTCATAAAAGTCTCCAGAGTTCAGTTGTATAAACACAATATTTGGCAGCTTGTACAACAGCAATTTTTTTTTACTGTAACAAAACTTGATACAGGAAGTGGTTTAGTGCAAGGGCTCTCCCCAACTTTTGGTATTGAAAGCATGTAGTGCCCAAACTAGAAAGGGACATCCCTTTGTCCATGCAAGCATTTACTGCTTGGCAAAATAAATGTTTATAAAAAGAGAAAAGACTTCAAAGTTGTTTGATAAGTTAATAATATATAATATAAAATAAGGTGCCCACATGTCCTGAACATCTCATGTTCTCAGTGCTTGATATATTTTGTAAAATTGTTCTGGCTATAAACCTGGTAGATGGTTTACACCCTGTAGTGACACTGAGGATTTTCCTCTGTTTGTGTTGTGGTAACCCATAAACCATAGGAACAGGGTGCCAAAGGTAGCACACAAGTCTAAAAATATGTTTTTCCAAAGTTCATTTTTCATTCTCATGTATAACATCGGAGCTGAAAGGAAAGTGCTTTGTTTGGTTCCAATAATTATGTATTCCAGTTTTTTTGTGTAAACACATGTATAGAGAAATTCAGTTAAATGATGTAGTTGCTTATTTAATGTGAGAATCAGTTTATGATTTGATATATTGATTATTTACATTTATATTTCAATAATTCATTTGCAAAAATGATCATGTCAGTGGAAGAGCTTGGAAACCAGGAGCAGTCCAGTTTGTTAGACTGATTATGACATTATACTAGAACAGCAAGTCTCAACTCCCACCTCTTTTCATAGCTTAATCCATTGTAGCTCTATTTCTGTCCTCGGGCGAGATCAGCCTCAACACCTGTTACTATTCATGCCTCTAACAGGCATGCACAGGCTACCCGTGTCTGTTCTTTACTAACCATATACTCATTTCCATTTTTCTTTCAAATCACCACTAATAAATACATAAATGAGGAGTATTATGTTTCTAAACATTCATCTATGCATATAATATTTCCAATGGTCCTAATAACAAATAAATATCAAAACAGGTGAACAAAGGTTCTGTGGACCATGGGCTACCAAACATTTCTGTCAGCTGAAGCCTTCAACCAAATTATTCACCACTAATATTTTAAGTAGGTCAGTGTGAAACACTGAGAATTCTTCAGTTTTCATACTTATACTTATGCTAATAATGTTGTTTTGTTTGTCCTTGGCTGGCTTTCACATTGCAAAAATTGGCTCCATCAGACCCCTTTGAATATATACTGGATTTCCAAAAGTGAGCCAGGGTTTATTGTTTAACACCAGAAGCTGACCTCACAGACATTTTAAACAATCTAGTGCTTTTAGATGTACAAAGGCTGTTGTAGAAGAGAAGGTTCAGAGGCAAACCCCTGTAATAATACCCATGTTTTGGATGTAATTATTTGAGTTTCCAAAATCTTTTGCCTATTTACTTTACCTGGAATTCTATCATGAGGCTGTTGTTGGGGAACTGTAGACTGAAATGTGTGATCATTTTATACTTCTTTGTGAGGAAACTTTATGTTTAACCCTCCGCACACTTACGTAATAGTCATTATGGCACTTTATTTCTATTATTGATGTCCTTTGTCCTTCATCCTACTACATTATAAATCCACAGTTTAGGAGAAGTGAGTGTTCCCTAATTGTGTTAACTATAATTACATTTTCCTCTGCCGCAAGCAGAATATGATCGAGGGGTTCCAGACTTCATCCTGTGTAGCACTGTATCTCATAGTAGCAAGCTGAATGACATTGAATACAAGCTAATTTAACTGCTGCGTATTGAGAATGGGCCATCAATTAATAGTAAGCCTTAAAAACAACAGCTAATTAAATGTCATCAGTCCCAGCAATACATGCTAGAATTCATCTTTGTTTCCCCTGGTAGGTGTAATTTAAACAAATCAAGTCAAATTTATTTATATAGTGCTTTTTACAACAGATAACTCTTTTAAAGCATCTTTACTAACATCTAGACCCACATCCCAAATTAAGCAAGTCTACTGACAATGGATGTGCCAATGTGCAAGGATTGGCTTTGACCAGTAGAAGTAGTGATAAAATGGGATACTTCACTAATGCATTGCTCTTTCAATTCAAATGTTTGTCAAATGTATTTCATTTTAAATGTCAGGCAGCACGGTGGCTCGGTGGGTAGCACCGCTGCCTCACAGCAAGAAGGTCCCGGCTTCAATCCCAGGGTGGAGCGGCCTGGGTCCTTTCTGTGTGGAGTATGCATGTCCTCCCCTTGTCTGTGTGGGTTTACTCCAGATACTCTGGTTTTCTCCAACAGTCCAAAGACATGTGTGTTAGGTTAATTGATTACTCTAAATTTGCATTGACTTGTGTGTATAAATATAACCTTGTGTGTATCGCTAAGATGGCCACTGATGCCGATAGCGACGTTAAATAAGCCAAATAAACAAACAAACAATGTCACTTCTCAAATTCATACCCTCATTTCCCTGCACAAGGGCATGAGCACTTCAGATTATTGGGATTGGGATCCAAGGGGACGATAAGTCCTGATCAAGCCAAGGGAATTGTGTTTTTCCAGTATATTGTGAGAGACATTCCACACTGCTCATCTGTGACATACTGAGGTCCACAAACTTTCAGCTTTCATTTCTGATCATATATCAGGTAAAATGAGACTGGCAAGACAGAATAGGCCAGTGTTATTTGACTAAATTTAAGAGACTTTTTGTTACATATCTCAGTTAATAGTGCATTTTACTGATATAACTACATTGTTTTTGGCTATTGATTTACTGTTATTTTAGAATCCCGGTACTTTGCTCTGTATGCTCTTTAAATGTCTCTTTACGGTCTTCATAATATGTTATAAATATAATTTTATTTTAAAAATTGTCAAAAATGTTGTTTTTTTTTGTTTCCCCAATGAATAGTTTGCTGGTCATCAGACATGCATATCTTAGAACGTCAGAGCACTGGGTGGTGGATGTGGATAACAGCAATCATCTTCAGTTTATACCCATGCATTATGCTGACTTCGTTTTGCTGTGTTTTGTTTTGCTAATATTCCATGTGGATTATTTCATGAGGTGAAAACAGATCAACTTTATAAAATGTATGTATTTGTTTAATGCTTTGAGTATGTATGCATTTGTATCCGTTGCAGAGGAGGAGGAGGTAGTGGAATCCATTTTGAGAGACAGATCACACATTGAGGAGACACTAAGACTGGCAACAGATGACAATTCAGGGGATTATGCAGGTGAGAAGCTCTGAGGATGCTTTTAATACATGTCTATACAAAATACGAGACATAAAAAAGCAGTAATTCATGCATAATTGATGTGTATCATACATGCCTTATTGCTAAAGCAATATATTAATTAACGTAGTAATTTGGGTACAAATTTCATCAGGCTACATTATACATTATTGATGGTGTTTATACAGGCCTTCATGCATTCATAATGTTTGTAGTAGTGAAACGTGTGCCCTGGGAGTGTCAGAATTAGTGATGAATGGAGGGCATATAGGGGTGTTCTCAACAGTTTGTGCTACAGACATTTCACAGTGAATCAAGATGGTTTGTAGAGCATTTGGAGAGAGCATGGTTAACATACAAATCAACAGTGTGGCAGACGAGGGGAAACAAAACTGAAAGAACATCTTAAAGTAATAGAATGGTCATACTGGTTTGGTAAGATGCATAAGACAGGACCCCTTTGTCGTTTATTTAAGGACATAAGGTCTCAGTTCACTGTGTAAACAAATGAAATAAGGGATGTGCAGTTAAAGCATGAACAAAAGAAAATAAAACTCCAATCCAAGTGACCAGTGGAGATTTAGTGGAGATCTGTTGATGCACAGGACAGGCAAACTGTTGCCAAACTGGTGTTTACTGAGCAGCGTATTTTACTGTTTTATTTCCTAATTTCTTTTAAAAGCCTTTGTACACGATGACAGTTTTTCCATATACACTGTTCAGATTCTAAGCAATAAATAAATAAGTGTTCATTAATTAATAACGTAGTTTCTGTCATTGAATCATTTGCACAAAATTATTAAAGAAGGATAATTTCATCATTTTACATTAAGAGCCACAAACCTCATGAAACCGTAATGAAGTAATAATTTAGTAATGTAACTTGAAGGGCCACAAACATCATGAATGCATGAAGGCCTGTATGAACCTCGTGAATATGTCGCCTGATAAACTTTGTAACTTAATTAATACATTAATTTATATATTGCTTCAGCAATAAGGCATGTATTATGACTCATGATCCATTACCTGTAGGCATTAATGATTACTCACTGATGAAATTATGCATGAATTAATGCTATTTCATGTACCATTATTTTAAAGTGTTACCCAAAACACATACACAGATACACACCCACCGTAGATTTATTGTCTTACATTGATGATTGTTGACAGCTGTTATAATCATTTTATGCAGCGGAAATTCTGCCTATTATAATTGCATTATCATTATTATATAATATGCATCATTATAAATTATGCAAATACAATGATTGTGGAGGTAAAGTGTCCATGGTGCACCCTATGTATTGTTCCTGCCTTCTGCCACTGGCTAGGCACAGGCTTTCCTGTGACTTTGATCAGGCTGAAGCAAATAAGAAAATTAGTGAATAAATAAATAGTGGCTGTGCCATTATGAACCCTAAATGTTAGAGGGCATACCTTACTGGTCATGATACATCTACTCGTTCTTAAAATACATTTGTCAGTCTCTCTTTATATATTGTTTAATATACTTTCTCTTATTTGTTGCTGTTTTGTTTGTTTGTGTTAGCTGCTTTGCAGAAACTACGTAAGATCTATCACAATTCCATCAGGCCCATGGAGCATGCCTACAAATACAATGAGCTCAGACAACATGAGATCTCAGGTACACAACTTGCTCAGCATAGCCAGTGTTACCAGTGTTGACTATAAGAAGAATTCTAAGAAGGATTCTGAATTGGTGCCTTAATTACACACGATATCAGCCTGTATAGTACTGACATAAGCTTGTTCTCTTGCTGTTCAGCATGGTTGCTAACCTGTGACTGACAAAAATAATACAGACTGATATTTTGTCATGGTAATGGTCTACTAGATTTATTATTTTCTGACCACTATTTAATTGTTTGATATTTCTTTTGCAGAGCAGAAGCACAACCATAGCGAGCATATTCATACAAATACAAATAAAAAATATATAACTAAATAAAGCACCCAAATAGAAATATTGACTTGCTCAAAAACTTGGCACTCAGTTATGGCTCAGGGAGATATATACAGGATTACAGGTGTGGTCTGATTAGACACCACGTCGTGGCACAAAAATAAAATAAAAACACTTGCAGAGGAATCCTTTGAGTGGATCGCAAACTTTGAGAGATTTTTGATGGCTAAAATGCCAGCTTACAGTCTTTGAGAAGGGGCGCATCACTGGATTGTGAAAATCAGGATGGTCGTTTCTACAAATCATCACCATCTACCTGTTAGGAGCTGAACTGGTGGAAGACCACCAGTATAGAGGATTGTTTGATTCGCCAACAAGCACAAGCAGCTTCCACAATTTTTTTGTCCTTCATCCAGACACAGGTGCCACCTTCATACAAGCCTCTGTCTCTGCCCAAATCATTTTCAGAGGCTTAAATATGTTGTCAAAACTCCCATTAAGTGTCCTGCCACCTGAACTGCTATGGACTGTGACTGTAATGTCTTTAGCAACAAATCCAAGTTCTGTTTGATATCTGACAATGATTAGAGTATGAAGGCCTTGCAGTAAATGTTTCAATCCTGCCTTTGTTGTGGAGCGGCACACTGCCCAAGTGCTGCTGTGATGATCTGGAGACCCATCACATACGACAGTTGGTCACCCCTACAAGTGACATATTGGACACTGACAAAGCAGCAATATGTGCAGAATATCCAGTAGCCACATGTTTAGAAAAATATACAATATAGCAGTGTGGAGGATCAGATGAATATCATATGTGGGCAAATGTGTCATAGAGGCATGTCTAGTAGTCAGTGATCTCTCACCAAGAGGTACCCAGAATACTGTCTGAAAACCTTCCTATGGAGCATGGGGGTGATGTGATCAGACCACTCCTGTAATCCTTTACATATATACCTGCTACATAACAGGATACTGAGCTTTTCAGCAGTCTGATGACATTTCAGTGCTTTTTTGCAAGCGAATGTATATTTACCTTTCCAAAGCCTAAAACATCTGATCCCTGCTAAATAAGTATCTGTTTATCGCTTGATTATGTCTTGAAAGCATGTCAGCAGATCAGATACATGCACTGGCAGGGAGGTGGAGTACTGGGAGTCAGGACGTCCACACAGACCAGACTGAAAACACCTAAAATTTGCAAACAAAATTAAGACTGGTAAAATGGTTTTAGGATACTACACTATGTGACTGAACTGTTCTATGATTAAATATGTATTTTTATTCAACTTTGGAGCAACCTACATTTACAGTAGCCCACTATACAGCCCTCTCTTGCCTGAACCAGTGGGCATTCCATCTGTAAATCAAACCATTTTCAATTCATCTCATATTGTTTCCATCCTGATCCACAGGAAATTGTTTTTTTTGTCTACTGTCTCCCATTGTTTAGTCACTTTTCTTTCCTTCCTTCTCTCATCTTATTCTCTCATGCTTTTGCATACTTTCCTGTTCATCTTCATTCCATTTTTACTGCAATTGACTTTTCCTATGTTGCGCTCCTTGCCTCCTTGCTCACCTCCCCTACCTTCACTAAACAGCATATCCTGGACGCGCACTAGGGGATTCAGCCACAGGTGGGTATGACAAGGACGCTCTGCTGCATGGCCGATGCTTGAGCGTCTGACCCCCTGCATAAAAAAAACGCTAGCTAGCATTAGACAAAACCATTCATCTTTAATAATGCTACAGTTATCATTTACAACTAGTTTCTTCATTTTCATGGCACTGTAAATTAGACACACAATTGTTTAAAAGCATCATCATTTGCCTTATGCTTCTGAATTTTCCTTTCTTATACATGTTTTGATCAATAGTGTAAATGCCTGTAATTTAGGAAAGGTTTTTTAAATTTATAAATGATTTTACAACTTGTTAATTCATTAGGGGATATTTCTTTTCAAAGTATCCCCTAATTTTTGTGAGCAGTATCAAAGTAAAACAAAGTCTTGTGTTTTCATGATCATTGTGGTATAGGATGTCAAGATATGCATGACATAGGCAGCCTATTTCTGGAAACTGGAAGGACTGGTCTTTCCATAACTTGTTTGGTGCAATATGGAGAGCTGTCAGACTGCAGCTGGAACCAAACCCCCACCCCCAAATAAGTCAATTCAGACTTTTATAGAACATTAGAAATTTAGATTGATATTTAGTTGAACTAAATTACATTTTACCACAAAAATGCTTGTGTTGTGTGCTTTTTTAAAATGCTACTTTGCTATATACATTTAATGTTTCAAATAGTATACACAGATTAACAATGCCTACTCTGTGTTTTTGGTTAAATTAAGGTCTGCAATCAAATATTTCTGTATTGAATCCCAATTAAACTCTACTTATGATGCCTTGATACTACTAATACAATACTAGAGTGCATGAAGCTCTGTCTGCTACTGATGGGTGTGCTTCATGTTTGTTTTCTTCTTCTGCAGATGGGTTGTTTTGTCTTTTAATTGCAGAAGCATCATTGGAATAGACTAGATTAATATGTCTGTATATTTTTGTTTAATAAATAATTTCTAGTTTTGTATTACTTAAAAAGCTCTGCAGAACAATGACGCTTATTTTTAGCACTATATTAAACAACTTTAGTTACACAGGTCTTTATTTCTCTTTATTTTATTTTATTCCACCTCTTCATTCTTTTTGTAGATGGGGAGATCACCTCTAAGCCAATGGTCTTGTTTCTTGGCCCCTGGAGTGTTGGCAAATCTTCAATGATCAACTATTTACTTGGGCTTCAGGACACGCCTTATCAACTATACACAGGTAGGCCACTATTATATCTATAAAATAATATAATATAAATGTTATTTAGAACAGTAGAAGGGTGGCATGGTTATACAGTGGTTAGCACTTTTGCCTCACAGCTCTGATATGTGTGATTTGTTTCAACCCTGTGTGACTGTATGTTCTACCCATGTTTGTTTGGATTTACTCCATGTCTCCGGTTTTCACCCACATTCCAAAGGTTACTTGGTGTTTCCAAAGTGCTCTTAGTATGTGAGTGCGTGCAGGAGTGTGTGTGTTCTACAATGGAGTGGCTATCTAGGATTGTTCCTGCCTCAGGCTCTAGGCACCAGCTTTCCTGCAAACCCGACCTAAGTGGATAAGAATAATGAATGAACAGTAGAAACAAATTTTTATACTCAGTATTTTTTTAGCTGACCACATACTTTCAGTTATATAAGCGCTAGTTACAGGAACACAATATGTTTTTTGCATGTTTGTCACACTTAAGTGTTTTGGAACATCAAACCCCTTTAAATAGTAGTCAAAGACAACACAAGTAAACACAAAATGCAATTTGTAAATGAAGGTGTTTATTATTTAGGGAGAAAAAAAATTCAAACCTACATGGCCCTGTGTGAAAAAGTGATTGCCCCCTAAACCTAATAACTGGTTGAGCCACCCTTAGCAGCCACA